>CM077643.1:23751333-23793833 GCA_039707465.1 Rhabdophis nuchalis
AATTAAAGTCCCACTCTGTCTCATGGATGGCTGGGGAATTCTGTGAGTTGAGGTCCTCCAGGCTTAAAGTTGCCAAGTTTGGGGAGGAAAAAATACTGTTTTTTTAATGCATTGCCCTGGGCATCTTTTTTCTCTCTCTCTCCCTTTTCCAGGTGGATTTAAAAGCAGCCTGCAAGCTGCTTGCAGGCCAGGAAAAAAACCCCCACCTTTTAAAAGATTTTTACCTCCCTTAATTTTAGGCTGCAGCCATTCCTGTCAGCCACAATCATTTTATAAGCAGCTGCAGTTCATAAAAGCCACTGTGGGTCTTTTCATTTCCTGCCTATCATTCCCTGGTATCTTTCACATGCTCTTCCCACTCCAGCTGAGGGCAGCTCCCAAAAAGGAGAAATGAAAAAAAAAAGATAATTCTAATGCCCTAGATCCGGAAGGGGTGCTTGAGGTCATCCAGCTTGACCCCATGTTTCATGGCAGGAAGCCAAAGGGACAATGTTTTCCCTAACGCAGGGGTCTCCAACCTTTGCAACTTTAATAATAATAATAATAATAATAATAATAATAATAATAATAATAATAATAATAATAATAATAATAATAATAATAATAATAATAATTTTAATACTTATAAACCGCTCCCTCTCCCCATGGGGACTCGGGGTGGTGCACAGGCAGAATAAAAACAATAAGAAATATACAAACAATTCTAAAACCAAATTAAACTTAGCCTGTGCTAAAATCCATAAAACTAACTATACTAAAACTACCCAATAAAACCCCCAAGACAGGGAGACTATCCCAGGCCGGCCAGACAGAAAAAGTAGGTTTTTAATTTAAGACGGAAGGAGCGGAGGTCCGTGGTCGTTCTAATATCGGCGGGAAGGTCGTTCCAGAGGGCCGGGCCCGCCACAGAGAGAGCCCTTCCCCTGGGCGTCGCCCGCTGACAAAGTCTAGTGGACGGCACCCGGAGAAGTCCCTCTCTGTGGGAGGGAATCGGCCGTGAGGATGTATGAGGCAGGATCCGATCCCGCAGATAGCTAGGTCCCGAGCCATGGAGCGCTTTAAAGATGATAATTAACACCTTGAAGCGCACCCGGAAGACGACAGGTAGCCAGTGCAGCTCGCGCAAGAGCGGTGTTACGTGGGTGGACCTTGCGGTCCCCATAATTGCTCGCGCGGCTGCATTCTGGACTAGCTGAAGTCTCCGGGTGCACCTCAAGGGAAGCCCCATGTAGAGAGAGTTACAATAGTCCAGTCGGGATGTCACGAGCGCATGAGTGACTGTGCAAAGGGCGTCCCAATCCAATAGGGGGCGCAATTGGCGAACCAGGCGAACCTGGTAAAACGCCCTCCTGGCCACGGCTGTCACTGCTTCTTGTCCTGCCCCCAGGTGCCTTGGAGAATAGTTTGACTCCCTCTTCTTTGTGGCACCCTCTGAGATATCGGAACACTGCTATCATGTCTCCCCTGGACAGTATTCCAATATCTCCGGGGTTGCCCCAAAGAAGAGGGAGTCAAACTATTCTCCAAGGCACCTGAGGGCAGGACAAGAAGCAATGGGTGGAAACTAATGAAGGAGAGAAGCAACTTAGAACTGAGGAGAAATTTCCTGACAGTGAGAACAATTCATCAGTGGAACAGCTTGCCTCCAGAAGTTGTGAATGCCTCAACCCTGGAAGTCTTTAAGAAGATGTTGGATAGCCATTGGTCTGAAGTAGTGTAGGGTTTCCTGCCAGGCAGGGGGTTGGACTAGAAGATCTCCAAGGTCCCTTCCAACTCTGCTATTATATTGAGGCCATTTTTAAAAAGCCCCCCTCCTCTTTTCTCATTGGTTCCGACCAAGTCAGAGTTTGAAATGGATTTGAACCCAACTTTTAAAACACCCCCTGCGTGCTTATCAGCCTTGGGTTTCCCGTTTTGTTAGCACTGGTTCACCCCCCTGTGCATGCGCCCACTAGGGACACACCTGTCCGCTTCACAGGCGCATGCACCCCTTCCGCCCGTGCGCCCGGCCTTCCCACATATGCGCATCGCTCAGCCTCAAAGATGGGCCTAAATAGGATGGCAAAGAGCCAGGCAGAAGGGGGGAGGGGGGAGAGGGCAGGCCCACCGGCGATTTCCGCTACCGGTTCTGGTGAACCAGTCCGAACCGGCTGAATACTACTTCTGCTGCTTAGCAGACGTGAAATCCTCCTAACCTTTGCTACTTCGATTCGAAACCGGGAGCGCACGCATGCGCGCACACTTTGTTCGCGCCCGGCACTTCTGTGCATACGCAGAGCGTCTGTGGTGACGTCTGGGCAGATTGGGGGAGGGGGGCTCCTACTGCCGCCGCTACCGGTTCACCTGAACTGGGACGAACCGAGAGAATATGACCCCTGCTGCTTAGGCATATGACGGCACATCAAATAATGGGCTATTTCAGGGGTCAGCAAACTGGAGCCGCAGTTGGAGCCGCATGTGGCTCTTTCTTTCTTTTCTTTTTCTTAAACAATTTTTATTGGTTTTTACAATATGTGTAGGAAAAGGGTTATAGGGTAAAAATAACATTTTAGTGGCTTCCATGCCACTAAAGAGGTGGTGGTCCTCCCAAAACTTCATACAAATAAAATTTAAAAAACAAAAACAAAGGGCAAGCATACATATACGTTACATTGTATAATTCATGCATTCAATCATGTTTTTCATTGCCATCTAGTTCAACTATCACAGTAGAAATTTCAAATAAAGTCATTTTTGGAATCTAAGTCTTTTTGCTATTGATTCTTCTTCTCCCTTCCCATCGACTGGCAGGGCCACAGCCCCCCCCCCCCCCTGTTCCCTCTTCTTCGTCTCCTAGGAGTGAGGAGTACTTTTGAAGAAAGGCCTCCGCCTCTCTTAATGTTTTAACTCTGATTCTACCTCCCTCCCAGAAGACCAACATTCCTTCTGGCAGTAACCATTTGAACCAAACTCCTTTTTTATATAATTTCTTGGACAAGAAGGAATATTTCCTTCTTATCTCTCTAATTTTTTTTGGAATTTGTTTCAAAATAGTAACTTCTTTTTCTTGATATTTCAAGGGTCCTCCCCGCTGGGCCCTCAATATCTCATCCCTTGTGGACCTCCTTAAGAATTTAATATGAACTTCTCTTGGTACATCATTTATTCTAGCGTATGCTGAGTTAATTCTATAAACCAGGTCCATATCCCACCAGAGTTGTTCTTTATTCCTTTTAATATAATCTGCTAAAATTGTACTCATAAGATCTTTAAGATCTTCTTCCTCTATCTCTGGCCCGTTCTGGAACCTGAGAAAAAAAGACATTCTTTCAAATTCTATCTTGGTCATATGACCTCCCAGTTCTGCACTTTCCTTCCGAATTTCCTTTACCTCTTCCCTCATCTCAGCTGATCCCCCCTCTAACGCCTCAATTTTTTGTTTGTTATCCATTGTACTTCTTTGTGTTTCCAACAGCTCTATTTTTAGACTTGTCAGCTCTTTTTGCATTTCATGTACATTTTTCATTATGTCCTGAAGCATCTCATTTGTTGACAATTCCTGGGTGCTCTCACCAGTCCCTTCTTTTTGCAACAATGCGGTGATCTTTGTCTGTTGCATAACTGGACTGGAGTGAGCTGATGATGGAGCAGAAAAGGACTTTCCAATAGGTGGTTTTTTAGAAGCCATTGTCCCGATTATAAGTTCTAATTTGCAGAAAAAAGGGCATCAGAAAAGCAGGCAGCCGATGAAGTCTGAGATATTGGAACAGCTCGAATAAAAGTTCAGTCCGGGTAGCATATAAAACCAATAAAACCAAGAAGAAAGGATTGTGTTATCAAAATCTAGATGTCCACGTATTGGGAGAGATACCAAAGGTTTCCCGAGGAGAAGTTAAGATGGAAAATTTAAAGTCTTGCCATCTCAAACACCGAAGGAAGAGTTCACGAACAAAGGAAAGTTTTCTGGCAGGGAACAAAGAGGAGCCATTTGCCCCGGCTCCTCACAGGAAGAAGAGTGAGAGTTTCATGTTCTTGTTGCAAAAAGTTTCCACGATATAATGTTGCAACTGCGATAATGTAGATACAATTTTTTTTTACTATTGTTATTTCAGATGGCAGGCTAGTTCTCTTTTTCTCCCCATTCCTGGGGAAAGCTTTTTCAACCGCCGCTTTATTCCGAGGGGGGGTTAAACCAGATAAACTCCCCCCTCCATTCTCCATTTAATGTTGATTGAAAGTAAAACTCACAGTGCTCGCTTGTCCCTCAATTGCAGACCAGGAGATTAGGAAAGACCCTCCATCCCCAGCACTCCAGCCAGCTTTCAAATTCTTCCGTTGATTCCGGAGTCCATCGGCGAAAGGGCAGAGCCCCCCCTTTCTGCTTCCCGGCTCCTGGGCCGAAGCTGGAAGCACGCCCCACCAGCCGCCGCCTGGTTGGGGATCTCCAGCAAGCCGCCCATACAGCAGGGGATTCCTCCACCAGGAGAGCAAGCGGCGGACAAGTACCAAAACACGTCCGTCACTTGCGAAAACCGGAAGTCATGTGGCTCTTTCCAGCAAACTGGAGCCGCAGTTGGAGCCGCATCTGGAGCCGCATGTGGCTCTTTCATCCCTCTGCTGCGGCTCCCTGTCACTGGTTGGCACCACAATTTTGAGAGGAGCTTCCAGTTGGCGCGGGGAGTGGGGGGGAAGCACGGCGCACCAGGAGAAAACTTTATGGCATGGGGTTTTGTGGTGTGCTCCATAATTGATAGGGCTTTTTCAGTTAGGACAGGTTGAGGAAAAAGGACGCCACACTAGGAAGAGACTCTACGGTGGGAGAACTGGACTTCCGGTCAGCAAAATAATTGAAGGGGGTTCTTCTGGTTAGGAACTCTGTGGCTCCCGGTGTTTTCTTTTCTGTGGGAAATGGGTCCAAATGGCTCTTTGAGTGTTTCAGTTTGCCGACCCATGGGCTATTTGAATTGGGGTTTTTAATTTGTTAAGAATGGCGGTGTTGTTTAGCTAAAAAGCTCCAGGAACTCACCTTTTGCCAATTACACAGAGAAGCTGGGGGGAGGATTCTGCCCTGGGGGAAGGGAAGCCCTCTGCAAACGCCCAGAGGAACTGGTTTCCTGCAGCTGTTTCCAAAGTCTACGAAATCAGGGGGCAAATTGCCAATTGAATGCAATGGGAAAAGCTTCGTTTGGTGAAAAAGGAGACTATTGGATGCAGGTAGTCTCCTGACTTACATCTGCAATTGGCACCAGGATTTCCATTGCTAAGCATGGCAAAAACCCACAGCTGTTAAGTGAATCACGTGGTCGTTAAGCGAATCCAGTTTTCCCCATCTGCTTTGCTTGAAAAGTCACAAATGGTGATCACGAATATTGCAAATATATGCTGGTTGGTTCGAGCGCTCACATTTTGATCCCATGACCATGGGGATTGCTGTGACGGTCGTAAATGCGAGGATTGGTCGTCAGCAGCATTGTAAATTTGAAAAGTCGCTAAAGGAACGGTTGTAAGTGGAGGACCACCTGTAAAGTCATTATGGTGTATGGGGAAACCTGGCTTTGAAGGGCTCCACATCCTTTGCAACAATAAAAATAACGATAACTCATCTTTCATTATTTTTTTCTCTCCCTGCCTTAAAGCTCTTCCGTCTTTCTGTTTTCAGTCTGGGCAGCCTTTTAAGTTCTCGGTGTTGGAGATATGTGACCGAATTAAGGAAGAATTCCAGTTCCTCCAGGCTCAATATCACAGGTATGGATGAGGAGAGGAAAGAAAGAAAAAAGAAGATTAGGATTCTTAATTCAGATAACTAAGTGGAACCTCCACGCCCAGTGGCAGTATACCCCACAGTACTGTCCACCCTTGAAACATCCAGAAATCTCTCTGTCGCTCCCCCTCCCCCCATCAACCACAATGCAGCCTTGTTTGCACATCGCGTTAAGCCAACACAGTTCTAGGCTGCATCAACAGAGGGATAGAATCAAGATCAGGTGAAGGGTTAATACCACTTTATAAGGCCTTGGGAAGGCCACACTTGGAATACGGCATCCAGTTTTGGTCACCACGATGTAGAAAAGATGTGGAGACTCTAGAAAGAGTGCAGAGAAGAGCAACCAAGATGATTAGGGGACTGGAGACTAAAACATATGAAGAACGGTTGCAGGAACTGGGTATGTCTAATGTTTAATGAAAAGAAGGACCAGGAGAGACAGGATAGCAGTCTTCCAATATCTCAGGGGTTGCCACAAAGAAGAGGGAGTCAAGCTATTCTCTAAAGCACCTGAGGGCAGAACAAGAAGCAATGGGTGGAAACTAATCAAAGAGAAAAGCAACTTAGAACTGAGGAGGAATTTCCTGACAGTGAGAACAATTAACCAGTGGAAGGAAGGAGAATGGATGGAAAAAGAAGAGAAGGGAGGAAGGAAAGAGGGGAAGGAAGGAGAAAGAATGAAGAGGGAAAAGAAGGGAAGGGAGGGAGGGAGGAAGGACAGAGGGGAAGGAAAAATAAGGAAAGAGGGGAAGGAAGGAGAATGGAGGGAAAAAGAAGAGAAGGGAGGAAGGACAGAGGGGAAGGAAAAATAAGGAAAGAGGGGAAGGAAGGAGAATGGAGGGAAAAAGAAGAGAAGGGAGGGTGGGAGGAAGGACAGAGGGGAAGGAAAAATAAGGAAAGAGGGGAAAGAAGGAGAATGGAGGGAAAAAGAAGAGAAGGGAGGAAGGAAAGAGGGGAAGGTAGGAGAAAGAATGAAGAGGGAGGGAAAAAGAAGGGAAAGAAAGGGAGGGAGGGAGGGAGGAAAGAGGGGAAGGAAGGAGAAAGAATGAAGAGGGAGGGAAAAAGAAGGAAAGGGGGGAGGGAGGGAAGGAAGGAAGAAAGGAAGGAAGGTTATAATGAGAGGGAGGGAGGGTCTGAGGGAAGTCCTTCCTTAGCACTTGGCCACCGCCCCCCCCCCGCTCCATGACATGAATGACGTCAAGATGACCACGCCCCCCCCCCCGGCCCTCCGAGGTCAAACACAACCCTGATGTGGCCCTTGATGAAATAGGATCTCTGTTTGAGCAGGGGGCTGGACTAGAAGACCTCCAAGGTCCCTTCTAGCTCTATTCTGAATCTGATTCTGAATCATATCTCCCCTCCTTTTTTTTTTTTTTTTTGGCAGCCTGAAATTGGAATGTGAGAAATTAGCGAGCGAAAAAACAGAGATGCAGAGGCATTACGTTATGGTAAGACATACTGATAATAATAATAATACCCAGAGCCCTTTTTTTAAAAAACAAGAAGTGAAGGATTTACAAAACGAGGGTAGTCCTCGACGTACCACAGTTTAAAGTTACAACGGCACTGAAAGAAGAGATTTAAGGCCGTTTTCACCAAATACGGCTGTTGCTCACAAGGCCAAACTTTCTCTTGCTTAAGTGAGAGATTGGTCAAGTGAGTTTTGGCCCTATTCTATGACCTTTCTTACCAGCGATTCGCTAAGGGAGTCACTGTGAGTGTGATCGTGAAGCGAGTCCGGCTTCCCCGTGGACTTTGCCCGTCAGAAGGTTGCCAAAATTGAATCGCACGACCCCGGGACACGGCAACCGTCATAACTATGAGTCGGCTTGCCAAAGCCTCCGAATTTTGATCACGTGATCCTGGGAACGCTGCTACGGTGGGATGCAAAAATGTTAGCAACCGGTTCTTTTGCCTGGTTGCTGGGTGGGGCATGGCCATGGTGGGCGTGGCAACTTAGAACTGAGGAGAAATTTCCTGACAGTCAGAACAATTAACCAGTGGAACAGAAGTTGCCTCCAGAAGTTGTGAATGCTCCAACATTGGAAGTCTTTAAGAAGATGTTGTATTATTGTATTCTTGTAATGTTTATCAGGGCCAAATGAAGGAATTGTGCAGCTCAGGGTGGGTGGGTGGGGTCAACTGCCTGCCTAACTGGTGCTTCTCCTTCTGTTTCAGTATTACGAGATGTCCTATGGCCTGAATATCGAAATGCATAAGCAGGTATGTCTTCCAGGGGATCGCGAAAAGGAGCAGGTTTGGGCAGGAAACCCAGCTCCGGATATTTAAAGGCACAACTGGCCACATTGGCCATGTAGAATGTGGGTGTCGGTTTTGTTCATTTGGATGATGCCATGGGCCTTAGATGGCAGTTGGCTTCCTAGGGAAAATCAGGTTTGGCAAAGTATAGGCTGCGTTCAGGCAGTGGGATTAACCTCCCTGGTCCATTCACACCACAAGCCAAGTTTAAGGGTTGTGTGAAAGCAGCCAGTTTGTTTAAAATCTGTGAAAGAATGGGACTTTCTGAAGGGAATGATTGGCGGATTTTCCTCCTTCCTTCCTTCCTTCCCTCCCTTCCATTTTCCTCTTTTCCTTCCTTCCTTCCTTCCTTCCTTCCTTCCTTCCTTCCTTCCTTCCTTCCTTCCTTCCTTCCTGCCTGCCTGCCTGCCTGCCTGCCTGCCTGCCTTCATGCCTGCCTGCCTGCCTGCCTGCCTGCCTGCCTTCCTTCCTTCCTTCCTTCCTTCCTTCCTTCCTTCCTTCCTTCTTTCTTTCTTTCTTTCTTTCTTTCTTTCTTTCTTTCTCCCTCCTTCCCTGTTTTCCTTCCTCCCTTTCTTCCTTTCCCCCTTCCCTCCATCTCTCCCTGCCTATTTTCCTTCCTTCCTTCCTTCCTTCCTTCCTTCCTTCCTGCCTGCCTGCCTGCCTGCCTGCCTGCCTTCTTTCCCCCTCCTTCCCTGTTTTCCTTCCTCCCTTTCTTCCTTTCCCCTTCCCTCCATCTCTCCCTGCCTATTTTCCTTCCTCCCTCCCTCCCTTCCTGCCTGCCTGCCTGCCTGCCTGCCTGCCTTCTTTCCCCCTCCTTCCCTGTTTTCCTTCCTCCCTCCCTCCCTCCCTCCCTTCCTGCCTGCCTGCCTTCTTTCCCCCTCCTTCCCTGTTTTCCTTCCTCCCTTTCTTCCTTTCCCCTTCCCTCCATCTCTCCCTGCCTATTTTCCTTCCTTCCTTCCTTCCTGCCTGCCTGCCTGCCTTCTTTCCCCCTCCTTCCCTCTTTTCCTTCCTCCCTTTCTTCCTGCCTGCCTGCCTGCCTGCCTGCCTTCTTTCCCCCTCCTTCCCTGTTTTCCTTCCTCCCTTTCTTCCTTTCCCCTTCCCTCCATCTCTCCCTGCCTATTTTCCTTCCTTCCTTCCTTCCTTCCTTCCTGCCTGCCTGCCTGCCTGCCTGCCTGCCTGCCTTCTTTCCCCCTCCTTCCCTCTTTTCCTTCCTTCCTTCCTTCCTGCCTGCCTGCCTGCCTTCTTTCCCCCTCCTTCCCTCTTTTCATTCCTCCCTTTCTTCCTTTCCTCTTCCCTCCATCTCTCCCTGCCTATTTTCCTTCCTTCCTTCCTTCCTTCCTTCCTTCCTTCCTTCCTTCCTGCCTGCCTGCCTGCCTGCCTGCCTTCTTTCTTTCTTTCCCCCTCCTTCCCTGTTTTCCTTCCTCCCTTTCTTCCTTTCCCCCTTCCCTCCATCTCTCCCTGCCTATTTTCCTTCCTTCCTTCCTTCCTTCCTTCCTTCCTTCCTTCCTTCCTGCCTGCCTGCCTGCCTGCCTGCCTGCCTGCCTTCTTTCCCCCTCCTTCCCTGTTTTCCTTCCTCCCTTTCTTCCTTTCCCCCTTCCCTCCATCTCTCCCTGCCTATTTTCCTTCCTTCTTTCCTTCCTTCCTTCCTTCCTTCCTTCTTTCCTTCCTTCTTTCCTTCCTTCCTTCCTTCCCCCTCTTTCCCTCCTACTTTTCTTCCTTTTTCCCTCCTCCCTGTTTTCCTTCCTTCCTTCCTCCCTCCCTCCCTCCTTTCTTCCTTTCTACCTCCACCCTCTTTTTCTTCCCTCCCTCCCTCCCTCCTTTCTCCCTTTCTACCTCCTCCCTGTTTCCCTCCCCTCCCATTCTTTCTTTCCCCTCCTTCCCTCCTTCTCTCCCTGCCTATTTTCCTTCCTTCCCTCTCCCTCTTTCCCTCCTCCCTTTCTTCCTTTTTCCCTCCTCCCTGTTTTCCTCCCTCCCTCCCTCCTTCCTTTCTCCCTCCTCCCTGTCTCCCTCCTTCCCCTCTCCCTCCCTCCCTGTTTTCCTTTCTCCCTTTCTTCCTTTCCCCCTCCTTCCCTCCCTCCATATTTTCCTTCCTTCCCTCCTTCTCCCTCTTTCCCTCCTAGCTTTCTTCCTTTTTCCCTCCTCCATTTTCCTTCCTCCCTCCCTCCTTCCTTTCTTCCTTCTCCCTGTCTCCCTCCTTCCCCTCTCCCTCCCTCCCTGTTTTCCTTTCTCCCTTTCTTCCTTTCCCCCTCCTTCCCTCCCTCCCTATTTTCCTTCCTTCCCTCCTTCTCCCTCTTTCCCTCCTAGCTTTCTTCCTTTTTCCCTCCTCCGTTTTCCTCCCTCCCTCCCTCCTTCCTTTCTTCCTTCTCCCTGTCTCCCTCCTTCCCCTCTCCCTCCCTCCCTGTTTTCCTTTCTCCCTTTCTTCCTTCCTTTCCCCCTCCTTCCCTCCCTCCCTATTTTCCTTCCCTCTCCCTCCCTCTTTCTCTCCTCCCTTTCTTCCTTTTCCCCCTCCTCCCTGTTTCCTTCCTCTCCTTCTTCCCTCCTTCCTTTCTTCCTTTCTACCACCTCCCTGATTTATTTTCCTTTCCTTCCTTCCTTCCTTCAGCCCTCCCTCCTTTCTTCCTTTCTCCCTCCTCCTTGTTTTCCCTCCCTCCCTTCCCCCAAGAGAAAACGTGAGCAGAGCGAGTCTCCGAAGTTTCTTCCTTCTCTTTTGCTTTAGGCTGAGATTGTCAAGCGGCTGACTGCTATCTCTGCCCAGATTATCCCGTTTCTCACGCAAGAGGTAAACATAAATGAATGAATGAATGATTGAAAGCAGGCAAGACGACACCAAGCTGGCAGGAATAGCCAACACTCTAGAAGATAGGCTTAAGATACAGAAGGATCTGGACAAACCTGAATATTGGGCACTATCTAATAAAATGAAATTCAATTGTGAAAAAAGTAAGGTTCGACAATTAGGCAAGAAAAACAAAATGCACAGGTACAGTATAGGTGGTACCTTGCTCAATAGTAGCAACTGTGAGAGGGATCTTGGAGTCCTAGTGGACAACCATTTAAATAGGAGACAGCCGTGGGCAGCAGCTGCCAAAAAAGCCAACACAGTTCTAGGCTGCATCAACAGAGGGATAGAATCTAGATCACGTGAAGTGTTAATGCCACTGTATGGTGCCTTGGTAAGGCCACACTTGGAATACGGCATCCAGTTTTGGTCGCCATGATGTAGAAAAGACGTGGAGACTCTGGAAAGAGTGCAGAGAAGAGCAACCAAGATGATTAGGGGACTGGAGGCTAAAACATATGAAGAACGGTTGCAGGAACTGGGTATGTCTAGTTTGATGAAGAGAAGGACCAGGGAAGACATGATAGCAGCCTTCCAATATCTCAGAGGGTGCCACAAAGAAGAGGGAGTCAAACTATTTTCCAAGGCACCTGGGGGCAGGACAAGAAGCAATGGGTGGAAACTAATCAAGGAGAGAAGCAACTTAGAACTAAGGAGAAATTTCCTGACAGTCAGAACAATTAACCTCTGGAACAGCTTGCCTCCAGCAGTTGTGAATGCCCCAACCCTGGAAGTCTTTAAAAAGATGTTAGATAGCCATTTGTCTGAAATGGTATAAGGTTCTTGCCCATGCAGGGGGTTGGACTAGAAGACCTACAAGGTCCCTTCCAACTCTGCTATTGTATTGTATTAAGAAAAAAGTGAGCGATTGTAAATGGAGGGTTACCTGTAATCCACCTTCCCTGTTGGTAGCACCTGGACTCCTGCATCCTTTTTGAGGGTGGGCCTTGGCAGGGCTACCGTTTCTGAAAACTGATGTAGTTTTCTTTGGCCCCCCAGCATCAACAGCAGGTCTTGCAAGCCATGGACCGGGCCAAGCTGGTGACCATGGGGGAACTGAACAACATCATTGGGGTGAGTGAGCGTGGCTGGGGGAAAAGCCAGCATCCTTGGCTTTTTCACTAATAATTGCCTCTGGAATTGTGTTGCTCAATCCCAGCAGCGTTAAGACAGATGGACTTCAACTCCCAGAATTCTCTGAACTTGGAAGGAAGGAAAGAAGGAAGGAAGGAAGGAAGGAAGGAGGGAAGGAAGGAAGGAAGGAAGAAAGGAGGAAGAGAAGCAAAGAAGGAAAGGCAGAGAGGGAGGAAGGGAAGGTAATAAGGAAGGATGGCAGGGGAGGAGGAAGCAAGCAAGCAGAGAAGAGATGGGAGAGGCAGGAAAGGAGGAGAGGTAGAAGAGGAAGGAAGCAAGGAAGAAGGACAAAGAAGAGAACAGAAGAAGGGAAGGAAGGAGAGGACAGGACAGTAGAGAAGAAGCAGGTAGGAGAATAGAAAGGAAGGAAGGAGCTGGAGGAAGGAAGGAAGAGAGGGGGAGAAGGAACGAGGAGGTGGGAAGAAGGAATGAGGGGACGGAAGGAAAAAAGAAAGGGAAGGAAAGAAGGAAATAGAAGGGAGAGGAAGGAAGGAGGGTGGAAAACAGGAGAGGGAGGAAAAAGGAGGGGAGGAAGAGAAAGAACGAAAGAAAGGAAAGAAAGAAAGAGAAAGAAAGAAAGAAAGAAAGAAAGAAAGAAAGAAAGAAAGAAAGAAAGAAAGAAAAGAATAAGAAAAGAAAAGCTATGCTGAAGGGGGAATTCTGGGAGTTGGAGTCTACTGCTCAAAGTTGCTGAGTTTGAGAAACAGGACTTGAACATCTCTTCATCCTACTTAAACAATCCACCAACTGTGACCTAAGCGCCCGGAGAGATTTAACTGAAGCCTTCCAAGGATCCCAGAATGCAGACTCTAGTAGGGCGGAAGCCTTTCTCTTGTGGCCCCGCCAGCGCCCAGTGGAGCTGGCAGCAGCCTCAGACAGTGAGGAGGGTTGGGGAGGAACCTGAGCCAGTCCTGGAGTCTGGGGAAGGCTCTGAGGAGGGCTCTGCGTCAGAGGCAGAGAGGGGGCCAGCGCCATATGGCCAGTTATCAGCTGCCTTCGGAATCGGATATCAGTGAGGCAGAGGAACAGCTGGAGCCTGTTCCCAGTGTGCGCATGCGCAAAACTGCCAGTCGAAGGGAACAGTTCAAGAACAGGGGTCGACTTGGAAGTAAGGTGGAGGGCGAATGGCCCCTCCCCGAGGGAATAAAAGAGGAGCAACCGGGGAGTGGAGTTTGCAGGAGACAATCAGTTCATTCCTGCATCCTTGCCAAGGATTGCAGCGTCTCAAAGATATCAGCCTGGCCCCTCTCCAAGCCTGATCCAAGTTGGGAATTGTGAACTCTCTGGAAAGACTGTGGGAGAGGAAAGACTTGGCTGGAGAGGAATTCACTGTCGATGAAATAAAAGGGGTTTCTCGCGACGAGGACTGGGCTTCGTGCCTCTGGGGAAGCCTCGGTCAGAATATCCTTTCCTCCTTTGGAAGGATGTCCAGCCTGATGCTTCTAAGGCATTGTTTCTCAACCTTGGCCACTTGAAGATGTTTGGACTTCAACTCCCAGAATTCCCCAGCCAGCGAATGCTGGCTGGGGAATTCTGGGAGTTGAAGTCCGGACATCTTCAAGCGGCCAAGGTTGAGAAACACTGTTCTAAGGCCAAGCGCCTTCTGGAGCTCTCAGGGGTTGGTGGCTGCCCTGGAAGTGGAACATGGGACCTTGCCTGGATTCTCCTAGGGGGCCTCTCCTTTTTCTTTCCAGCAGCAGCAGCTACAACATCTGTCCCATCAGGCCCCTGCGGTTCCCTTGACCCCACACCCTTCGGGGTCTCAGGCTTCTAGCTTGGTGGCGGTCAGCACCATGGCTTCCGGGCTCCTGACCCTCTCGGGAATGTTGGGGGCTCCGAGCACCCTGGGGTCGAAGCAAGAAAGCTCTGGGCAGGACTCCGAAAACAATCAAGGTAAGGGGAAGGTGGGCTGAGAAGGAATCTGTCTCCCCGGTTGGGTTTGCAAGCTGTCCATCAGAAGGAAGGGGGACGGGCTTAAAAACAGAGTAGCGCGTTCCCCATTTGCGGTGGGGATATTTGCATAGCCCCGCCCTAGGGTGATGATTAACATAACCCATCCGTCCCCCACCAAGCTGGCAGGAAGAGCCAACCTTCCAGAAGATAGGCTTAAGATACAGAAGGATCTTGACAAACTTCAACATTGGGCACTGTCTAATAAAATGAAATTCAATGGCGAAAAGAGTAAGGTTCTACATTTAGGCAAGAAAAACAAAATGCACAGGTACAGTATAGGTGGTACCTGGCTCAATAGTAGTAACTGTGAAAGGGATCTTGGAGTCTTAGTGGACAACCATTGAAATAGGAGCCAGCCGTTGGCAGCAGCTGCCAAAAAGCCAACACAGTTCTAGGTTGCATAATAATAATAATGATAATAATAATAATTTATTAAATTTCTAAACCGCCCCCTCTCCCCGAAGGGACTCGGGGCGGTGTACAGGAAAATTAAGAACATCTAAAAAAAATGATTAACCCTGTACTAAAATTTATAAAACATTAAAACCAGTGGTGGGTTTCTGCAGGCTCCCACCTACTCGCGAGAACCGGTTGGTGAAATTTAGAGAACCGGTGAGAGGGGGTTCCACCGGCGTACCTGGAAGTAAATCTGGCCCGCCGCTGCCAGTGACCCAACGGGAACGAAAGGAAAGAAAGGAAAGGAAGGAAGGAAGGAAGGAAGGAAGGAAAGAGAGAGAGAGAGAGAGAGAGAGAGAGAGAGAAAGAAAGAAAGAAAGAAAGAAAGAAAGAAAGAAAGAAAGAAAGAAAGAAAGAAAGAAAGAAAGAATTTATCATCACAATTGAGTCCAAAATTTTGGTTGCTAAGCAAGAGCATTGTTAAATGAGTTTCACCACATTTTAAAAGGTGGCCACTCCCACCCTGTCACATGACTGCCAAGCCACACCCACAAAATAGGCCACACCTACAGAGGTAGGTTCTAAAAAATTTGAAACCCACCACTGATTAAAACGTATCCCATTTAAAACCTGATTAAACAATTTAAGCTACAGAGTGGGGCGAGGAACATAAATTAGGCCAAGCCGGCCTGATGGAACAGATAGGTCTTTACTTTTAGGCGGAAGGAGCGGAGGTCCGTAGTCGTTCTAATATCAGGGGTTAGGTCGTTCCACAGGGTTGGACCCACCACAGAGAAGACCCTTCCCCTGGGCGTCGCCCGCTGGCATTGCCTAGCGGACGGCACTCGGAGAAGTCCCTCTCTGTGGGAGTGAATTGGACGAAGGGAATGTGTGGGGCAGGATACGATCCCGCAATCCTGCATCAACAGAGGGAGAGAATCAAGATCATGTGAAGTGATAATACCACTTTATAAGGCCTTGGTAAGGCCACACTTGGAATACTTTACTTTATTTCATATTTCTATACCGCCCTCTCTCCCTGATGGGACTCAGGGCGGTAAATCAATTTCAAACCCCATGCTAAAATACATAGATAAAAACCCCAACTAAAATCGGCAACAGAAACTATGCCAGGCCGGCCAAATGGAAAAAGTATGTTTTTAATGCCCGACGAAAGAGCCGAAGGTCCATGATTGTACGATACGACATCCAGTTTTGGTCACCACGATGTAAAAAAGAAGTTGAGACTCTAGACAGAGAACAAGAGCAAGAAAGAGGATGAGGGGACTGGAGACTAAAACACATGAAGAACGGTTGCAGGAACTGGGTATGTCTAGTTTGATGAAGAGAAGGACCAGGGGAGACAGGATAGCAGTCTTCCAATATCTCAGAGGCTGCCACAAAGAAGAGGGAGCCAAGCTATTCTCCAAACCACCTGAGGGCAGAACAAGAAGCAATGGGTGGAAACTAATCAAGGAGAGAAGCAACTTAGAACTGAGGAGAAATTTCCTGACAGTTGGAACAATTAGTCAGTGGAACAGAAGTTGCCTCCAGAAGTTGTGAATGCCCCAACACTGGAAGTCTTTAAGAAGATGCTGGATAGCCATTTGACTGAAACGTTATAGGGCTTCCTTCCTAAGCAGGGGGTTGGACTAGAAGACCTCCAAAGTCCCTTCCAACTCTGCAATTGTACTGTATTGTGTTTGCATGCCTTCTGTTTCGCTGACCTCTGCTTGTGTCAGCATTCATACATGACACCATGCTGGCTTAAGACGTCCCTGAGCCACTGGAAGTTGGGGGACATATCAGTGTAATAAATAATAATGATTGGAAACGGTGTTGTTTGGTTGGTAGTAAGCTATCGATAATTGAAATGGGTGGTGTAAGCCAGGCTATGGTTTGTCCTCAACTTATGACCACAATCGGGGCCAGAATTTCTATTGCTAAGTAAAGAGGTTGTTGAGTGACTCGGCCCTGATTTTTCAATATATATATTTTTTGCGATGGTTGCTAATGAATCATTGCAGTTGTTAAGTGAATCAAGTAGTCGTTAAGCAAATCCTGCTGCCCCCGCTGACTTCGTTTGTGGGAAGCTGGCTGGCTGGGGTTGCAAATGGTAATCAGTAATCACATGATCCTGGGATATTGTCTCTTTTTTTTAATATTTAGGTCTGGAGGTCAAAATGTACTTCTGTATTTTTAGTGGAATTGGAAATTAATTTCCTTCCTTCCTTCCTTCCTTCCTTCCTTCCTTCCTTCCTTCCTTCCTTTTCTACCTCCTACCTCTCCTTTCTCTTCTCTTCCCTTCTCCCCTCCCGTCTCCTCTTAACCCTTCTGTTCTCTTCTTTGTCCATTCTTTCCTTCCTTCCTTCCTCTTCTATCTATTCTCCTTTCCTGACTTCTCCCATCTTCCTTCCTTTCCTTTCCGTTCCTTTCCTTTCCCTCCATCCCTTCCATCCTTCTGCCTTCCATCCATCCATCCTTTCTTTCCTTCTTTCTTCCCTCCATCCCTTCCATTCCACTGCCCTTTCTTTCTTCCATCCTTCCTTCCTTCTTTTCCTTCCCTCCATTCCTTCCTTCTGCCCTTCCTTTCTCCCATCTATCTTTCCTTTTCTTTCCTTCCTTCCTTCCTCCCATCCATCTTTCCTTTCCTTTCCTTCCTTCCTTCCTTCCTCCCATCTATCTTTCCTTTCCTTTCCTTTCCTTCCTTTCTTCCTTCCTTCCTTCCTCCCATCTATCTTTCCTTTCCTTTCCTTTCTTCCTTCCTTTCTTCCTCCCATCCATCTTTCCTTTCCTTCTTTCCTTTCCTTTCCTTTCTTTCTTCCTTCCTTCCTCCCATCCATCTTTCCTTTCCTCCTTTCCTTTCCTTCCTTTCTTCCTTCCTTTCTTCCTCCCATCCATCTTTCCTTTCCTCCTTTCCTTTCCTTTGCTTCCTTCCTTCCTTCCTTCCTTCCTTCCTTCCTTCCTTCCTTCCTTCCTCCCATCCATCTTTCCTTTCCTCCTTTCCTTTCCTCCTTTCCTTTCCTTTCCTTCTTTCCTTTCCTTCCTTCCTTCCTTCCTTCCTTCCTTCCTCCCATCTATCTTTCCTTTCCTCCTTTCCCTTCCTTTCCTTTCCTTCTTTCCTTTCCTTTCCTTTCCTTCCTTCCTTCCTTCCTTCCTTCCTTCCTTCCTCCCTCCCTCCCATCTATCTTTCCTTTCCTTCTTTCCTTTCCTTTCCTTCCTTTCTTCCTTCCTTTCTTCCTCCCATCTATCTTTCCTTTCCTTCTTTCCTTTCCTTTCCTTCTTTCCTTTCCTTTCCTTTCCTTCCTTCCTTTCTTCCTTCCTTCCTTCCTCCCATCTATCTTTCCTTTCCTTCTTTCCTTTCCTTTCCTTTCTTCCTTCCTTCCTCCCATCCATCTTTCCTTTCCTCCTTTCCTTTCCTTTCCTTTCCTTTCCTTTCCTTTCCTTTCCTTCCTTTCTTCCTTCCTTTCTTCCTCCCATCCATCTTTCCTTTCCTTCTTTCCTTTCCTTTCCTTTCTTTCTTCCTTCCTCCCATCCATCTTTCCTTTCCTCCTTTCCTTTCCTTCCTTTCTTCCTTCCTTTCTTCCTCCCATCCATCTTTCCTTTCCTCCTTTCCTTTGCTTCCTTCCTTCCTTCCTTTCTTCCTCCCATCCATCTTTCCTTTCCTCCTTTCCTTTCCTTTGCTTCCTTCCTTCCTTCCTTCCTTCCTTCCTTCCTTCCTTCCTTCCTCCCATCCATCTTTCCTTTCCTCCTTTCCTTTCCTTTCCTTCTTTCCTTTCCTTTCCTTTCCTTTCCTTTCCTTTCCTTTCCTTCCTTCCTTCCTTCCTTCCTTCCTTCCTCCCATCTATCTTTCCTTTCCTTCTTTCCTTTCCTTCCTTCCTTCCTTCCTTCCTTCCTCCCATCTATCTTTCCTTTCCTTCTTTCCTTTCCTTTCCTTCCTTTCTTCCTTCCTTCCTTCCTCCCATCTATCTTTCCTTTCCTTCTTTCCTTTCCTTTCCTTCCTTTCTTCCTTCCTTTCTTCCTCCCATCCATCTTTCCTTTCCTCCTTTCCTTTCCTTTGCTGCCTTCCTTCCTTCCTTCCTTCCTCCCATCTATCTTTCCTTTCCTTCTTTCCTTTCCTTCTTTCCTTTCCTTTCCTTCCTTCCTTCCTTCCTTCCTTCCTTCCTTCCTTCCTCCCATCCATTTTTCCTTTCCTTCTTTCCTTTCCTTCTGCCCCTTCCTTCCTTTCTTCCTCCCATCCATCTTTCCTTTCCTCCTTTCCTTTCCTTTCCTTCCTTCCTTCCTTCCTTCCTTCCTTCCTTCCTTCCTTCCTTCCTCCCATCCATCTTTCCTTTCCTCCTTTCCTTTCCTTCTTTCCTTTCCTTTCCTTTCCTTTTCTTTCCTTCCTTCCTTCCTTCCTTCCTTCCTTCCTTCCTCCCATCTATCTTTCCTTTCCTTCTTTCCTTTCCTTCCTTCCTTCCTTCCTTCCTTCCTTCCTTCCTTCCTTCCTTCCTCCCATCTATCTTTCCTTTCCTTCTTTCCTTTCCTTTCCTTCCTTTCTTCCTTCCTTCCTCCCATCTATCTTTCCTTTCCTTCTTTCCTTTCCTTCCTTTCTTCCTTCCTTTCTTCCTCCCATCCATCTTTCCTTTCCTCCTTTCCTTTCCTTTGCTTCCTTCCTTCCTTCCTTCCTTCCTTCCTCCCATCTATCTTTCCTTTCCTTCTTTCCTTTCCTTCTTTCCTTTCCTTTCCTTCCTTCCTTCCTTCCTTCCTTCCTTCCTTCCTTCCTTCCTTCCTTCCTTCCTTCCTTCCTTCCTTCCTCCCATCCATTTTTCCTTTCCTTCTTTCCTTTCCTTCTGCCCCTTCCTTCCTTCCTTCCTTCCTTCCTTCCTTCCGTTCATCCACCTCCCTACCTCCCTCTCCTATTGTGCTCCGTTCAGGGAAATCACACCCCTTTCAAAGGCCCAGAGAGCTCCTTGTCTTTCTCTGGCCAAAAGCTGCTGCTGCTCGTTGTGTCGATTTTTGCCTGCCGATTTGTGCTTGTCTAGACTGGGGAGCAAAAGGCGGCAGAGAGACAGAGAGAGAGAGAGAGAGAGAGATCCGTGGGGGGTCTGGAACCGGCCCAGCTGGCCCTCCACAACCTGCCTGCTTGAGAGTCAGATCCAGGCCTTGTGGTGAAGTGGGGGGGAGAGACCGTATTACACACACACACACACACACACACACACACACGCAAATTGCCTGGCCTGCAGGCCCGATCCAAGCCAACCTGCTTGGCAAAACCCCTTTGCCAAAGCTTTCTTGGCCCAGTTGCATCCTGGGACTTCATCCAGCCCAGCTCATTCTGGCAGGCCTCCCTCTTGAATCTGGAGGGAAATGAGAGCTTTTTTCGCCCCCCGTCTTTCTCTTTCTCTTTCAACCTCCGTGCCCAAGTTGGGAGCCGGCCCAACGAGCCATGCTGGATGGCCAGGCGCCTTCACCTAAGCCGTCGCGATCCATCATTCTGGTTTCATGATGGCCTGCTGGTCGCACCATGGCGAGGATGAGATCCGAGGGCACCAGAGGAGGGATGGTTGCTCAGAGGCCAGGCAGAGCTGGGAAGAAGTAGGATCTACTTCGGATGGAAAAAATGCTCTTTTTACTACAAAAAAAAAGAAAGTGGGTCGTAGACACGCATAAGAAAGAAGAAAAAACTAGCATCACTCCATGCACAGGCTAGTTTTTTCTTTTTTCTTTTCTCTCTTTTTAATAATAATAATAATAATAATAATAACAATAACAACAACAACAACAATAACAATAACAATAATAATAATAATAATTTGTAAACCGCTCTCTGTCCCCGTAGGGACTCGAGGCGATGCACAAGGAATTAAAAATACATATACAAACAACAAACATTATAATACAATTTAAAACGAATTAAACCTAGATCCTGGGCTAAAATCCCAAACTAGCTAAAACTAATGCCCCTAAAAATCCCTAATAAAATAGTTTGAAGTATTCAGCTAGAGGTAATGGGTCAATTAACCCAAGCCGGCCAGGCAGAAGAAGTGAGTTTTTAGTTTTTGACGGAAGGAGCGGAGGTCCGTAGTTGTTCTAATTTCGGGGGGAAGGTCGTTCCAGAGGGTCGGGCCCGCCACAGAGAAGGCCCTTCCCCTGGGCATCGTCTGCTGGCATAGCCTAGTGGACGGTACCCGGAGAAGTCCCTCTCTGTGGGAGCGAATTGGCCGAAGGGATGTATGGGGCAGGATGCGATCCCGCAAATAGCTAGGTCCCAAGCCATAGAGTGCTTTAAAGATGATAATCAACACCTTGAAGCGCACCCAAAAGACAACAGGCAGCCAGTGCAGCTCGCGCAGGAGTGGTGTTACATGGGCAAACCTAGAGGTTCCCATAACTGCCTGCGCGGCCGCATTCTAGACAAGCTGCAGCCTTCGGGTGCACCTCAAGGTTTTGTTTCTGTTATAATTTTGTACCAGTGAAGTTAAAACCAATTTCATTGTAATTTTAGTACAATGACAATAAAGATTATTATTATTATTATTATTTTTTATTGAAAAAGTTTTGTTCAAACCAATTTCCCCCCTTTTTACCCCCGACATATAATATAAATCACATACCAATACTATAACCACTCCCCTCCCTCTGTCTTAAAATTAATTTGTCATTCCAGTATTGTATCCCCTCACCTCCAAACAATCATAATATAAATCTCTCTTAAAGTAAAAATATCCCATTAACCCCATCTTCTAAATTAATTAAGGATATATAAATCATAATATAATTTTTTTTTGTAGACATAACTCTCACCCTCCACCCTAACCCTCCCCCATCTCCCATACAAACCCACCCCCCTGACTTCCGCTATACACCACTCTAATAATTCCAAACATCCCATATAATATTTGCTCTATTCACATTGTTTCAGTCACATATCACCCTATCAATCTAAACATTCTTACCTAAAGGCTACATAGTACTTCCTGGTCTGATATCTATTCTGTATATAATCAATCCACTTTACCCATTCCTGTGCATAATTCTCCTGTTTCTGATCTTTTAAAAAAGCTGAGATTTTTGCCATTTCGGCAAACCCCGCCACTTTTTGAATCCATTGATCAATTGTCGGTAAGAAATCTTTTTTCCAATGTTGAGCAATCAACAACCTCGCTGCTGTAACCATATACAATTTTGTTTCCCCTTTAGTATAATCCTTGATTATACCCAGTAAAAACATTTGCGGGGTAAATTGTATTATTATTATTATTATTATTATTATTATTATTATTATTATTATTATTATTATTATTATTATTATTATTATTATTATTATTATTATTATTGGCATAATGGTGTCTCCGTGGCTAAGACGCTGAGCTTGTCGATCAGAAAAGTCGGCAGTTTGACGGTTCGAATCCTGAGCGCCGCGTAATGGAGTGAGCTCCCGCGACTTGTCCCGGCTTCTGCCAACCAAGCAGTTCGAAAGCGCATAAACAATGCAAGTAGGAAAATAGGAACCACCTTTGGTGGGAAAGGAACTACTCAAAATTTCCGCTACTGGTTCTCCGAACTACTCAAAATTTCTACTAGCGGTTCTCTGAACTACTCAATATTTCCACTATCGGTTCTCCAAACTACTCAATATTTCCACGAGCGGTTCTCCGAACTACTCAAAATTTCCACTACCGGTTCTTTGAACTACTCAAAATTTCCACTACCGGTTCTCCGAACTACTCAAAATTTCAACTAGCAGTTCTCCGAACTACTCAAAATTTCCACTAGCGGTTCTCCGAACGATTCAAAATTTCCACTATCGGTTCTCCAAACTACTCAATATTTCCACTATCAGTTCTCCGAACTACTCAATATTTCCACTACCGGTTCTCCGAACTACTCAAAATTTCCACTAGCAGTTCTCCGAATTACTCAATATTTCCACTAGCGGTTCTCCGAACTACTCAAAATTTCAACTAGCGGTTCTCCGAACTACTCAAAATTTCAACTAGCAGTTCTCCGAACTACTCAAAATTTCCACTAGCGGTTCTCCGAACGATTCAAAATTTCCACTACCGGTTCTCCAAACTACTCAATATTTCCACTATCAGTTCTCCGAACTACTCAATATTTCCACTACCGGTTCTCCGAACTACTCAAAATTTCCACTAGCGGTTCTCCGAACTACTCAAAATTTCCACTAGCGGTTCTCCAAACTACTCAATATTTCCACTATCAGTTCTCCGAACTACTCAATATTTCCACTAGCGGTTCTCCGAACTACTCAAAATTTCCACTACCGGTTCTCCAAACTACTCAATATTTCCACTATCAGTTCTCCGAACTACTCAATATGTCCACTACCGGTTCTCCGAACTACTCAGTATTTACACTGCCGGTTCTCCGAACTACTGTCCAGCTGTAAAGCAGTTTGAAGTGGTATATAAATCTCAGTGCTAAGTGGGAAGACAGGAAGGAAAGAAGTAAGGGAAAGAAGGGGAGGGGAAGGGGAGGGAGGGAGGGAGGATGGCTCAGGTTTGACTCAACCTTTCCTCCTTCCCAGGTCAGTAAAATGAGGACCTAGATTATTGGGGGGCAATAGGCTGACTCTGTAAACCGCTTCGAGAGGGCTGCAAAAGCCCTGTGAAGCAATCCATAAATCTTAAGTGCTATGGCTATTGTGTGAACCCAGGAAATGGGTTAACTCAGCAAGCTGTGGGAACGGAGCCCTTTCTTAAACTAGAGACCGTTTTCATTCCGTAATGCAGTCCTTTATTTACTATTGTCTAGCATTTCTATGCCGTTGTATGTCAGCCAGCTCTGGGCAACTTTTTACTCTGTGTCTGCCACACCAATGCCACACCTGTGTGGGCAAGCACACCATCTTTCCTTGTTAGACTCAGCTCTGTGATTATAATCATTGCAAAGGCCTAATTCCCTGTTTTTACTGTCTTTTTTTTTTCTTGCTTCCCCAAAATGTCGGATAACTGACTGCGTTCCAGGGAACCTACAAAGTCGGGTAAGCCCAACAAACTGCGTCTATGCTTGGGGTCTAAACTGGGGGGGGGCGCACTTTGGGGCAACCCCCCCCCCAAAGTCTTGATGCTCGGGTCAGCTCAGGCTGTACAATGTGGTGAAGGCATCAGTCTAGAAACTGGGAGACCAGGAGTTCTAGTTCCGCCTTAGGCATGAAAACTATCTGGGGGACTTTGGGTAAGGAGACCAGGAGACGGGGAGTTCTAGTCCCACCATTAAAGCCATCTGGCGACTTTAGGCCAATCACCAGGAGATTTTGAATTCTAGTCCTGTCTCAGGCAGGAAAGCCGACAGAGTGACTTTGGGCCAATTCACCAGGAGATGATGAGTTCTAGTCCTGCCTTAGGCAGGAGAGCCTACTAAGTGACTCTGGGCCAATCACCAGGAGACGGGGAGTTCTAGTCCCACCTTAGGCAGGAAAGCCTACTGAGTGACTCTGGGCCAATCACCAGGAGACGGGGAGTTCTAGTCCCACCTTAGGCAGGAAAGCCTACTGAGTGACTCTGGGCCAATCACCAGGAGACGGGGAGTTCTAGTCCCACCTTAGGCAGGAAAGCCTACTGAGTGACTCTGGGCCAATCACCAGGAGACGGGGAGTTCTAGTCCCACCTTAGGCAGGAGAGCCTCCTAAGTGACTCTGGGCCAATCACCAGGAGACGAGGAGTTCTAGTCCCACCTTAGGCAGGAAAGCCTCCTAAGTGACTCTGGGCCAATCACCAGGAGACGGGGAGTTCTAGTCCCACCTTAGGCAGGAGAGCCTCCTAAGTGACTCTGGGCCAATCACCAGGAGACGGGGAGTTCTAGTCCCACCTTAGGCAGAAAAGCCTCCTAAGTGACTCTGGGCCAATCACCAGGAGACGGTGAGTTCTAGTCCCACCTTAGGCAGGAGAGCCTCCTAAGTGACTCTGGGCCAATCACCAGGAGACGGGGAGTTCTAGTCCCACCTTAGGCAGGAAAGCTGACTGAGTGACTCTGGGCCAATCACCAGGAGACGGTGAGTTCTAGTCCCACCTTAGGCAGGAGAGCCTCCTAAGTGACTCTGGGCCAATCACCAGGAGACGGGGAGTTCTAGTCCCACCTTAGGCAGGAAAGCTGACTGAGTGACTCTGGGCCAATCACCAGGAGACGGGGAGTTCTAGACCTGTTTTAGGGTCCTCTGATTTCAAGCACCAGAAATTGACTTCTGCTTCTTTCCGTTCGTTCATTTGCCCTCTTCCCCGTCTCCACAACCTGCAGAGCAATTCTGCGTCTCCTCCAGAGAGCCTCCGAGGGGAAGACCGGGGCGCAGACCGCGGGGCGAAGGCCAAGCTGCAGGACAAGGAGGAGGTAGGGCACTATGTGAGCGTCTCTTTTTCATCTTGCAGGAATTTTGGGCTGACGGAAGGTGGATGTGTGGCTTGACCAGCCCCAAATAGCTAAGAATAGCGTGGTCCAGCAGTTAGAGCAGTGGCCGTCCACCTGCTCCCTACCGCCCACTAGTGGGCATTCCAGCTTTCATGGTGGGCGGTAGCAGTTTTGTCCGAATACTGAAGCACTTTCCTTCTTTTTTAATTTAATTGACTTCCCTACTTTATAAATCACCATTCCTGTGGAACCGGTGGGCGGTTAGAAAATTTTACTACTAACAGAGATACAAAAGTGGGCGGTAGGTATAAAAAGGTTGACTACCCCTGAGTTAGAGCAATCCTTCCCAAACCTGGTTTAAATTATCCAAAATTGGGTAAAAGCGGTTTTCTTCGAGAAATGAAGCCATTTACCTACCATGACAGGGACTTTAAAATGACTGGTAATCCTCAATTTACGACCACAATTATCCCCACATTTTCTGTTGCTAAGTGAAACGGTTCTTAAGTGAGCCTTATGATCATTCTTGCCGTAGTTGTTAAGTGAATCCGCGCAGTTGTTGAGTCTACTGGCAGGGTTGTTAAGTGAACCTGGCTTCCCCCCTGACTTTGGAGTACAGGCAGTCCTCAACTTACGACCAGAACGGAGCCCCAAAATTTATGTTGTTAAGCGGGGAATTTGTTACGGGAGCTTTGCCCCATTTTTACAACCTTTCTTGCCGCAGTTACTAAGTGAGTCACTGCAGTTGGTAAGTTAGTAAGCCGGTTGTTAAGTGAATCTGGCTTCCCCATTGATTTTGCTTGTTAGAAGGTCGCAAAGCGGGGAATCACGGGACCTTGGGATGCTACTACAGTCGTAAATACGAGTCAGTTAACAAATCATCTGAATTTTGATCCCGGGGCCACGAGGATGCTGCAACGGTCGTAAATGTGAAAAACAGTCGTAAGTTACTTTTTTCAGCGCCATTGTAACTTTGAACGATCCCTAAATGAACTGTTGTAAGTCAAAGACTACCTGCATTATATAAACCAGGGCTCTCCAACCTTTGCAACTTTAAGTCTGAAGGACTTCAGCTCCCAGACTTAAAGTTGCAAAGGTTGGACACCCCTGATATAAACCGTCCTCAAAGTAATGACTGCTTTCCACATGATTGCATTTCTGGTGGATGGGAAGGAGCCTCAGAGGTCATCTATTGCTTGCTTGCTCAGTGTAATAATATTCAACCAATCAATCAATCAGAACAGAGCTGGAAGGGACCTTAGAGGTCTTCTAGTCTAGTCTAGTCTCCAACCTTTGCAACTTTAAGTCTGCCAGAATTTGCTTTGCTGGCTGGAGAAGTCTGGGAGAAGTCCTTCAGACTTAAAGCTGCAAAGGTTGGAGACCCCTGATATAAACCGTCCTCAAAGTTATGACTGCTTTCCACATGATTGCATTTCCGGTGCTTGGCATTTGGCTCGCATTTATGACCGATTGCAGTGTCCCATGGTCATGCTTTGTGACTTTTCCCGGGAGAAAATGGTAAAAAAAAAAAAAAATACCCGCGGCATAGGCTGAATTTGCTTAGCAACCACAAGGTTCACTTAATGACCACGTGACCCGCTGAACGACATGGAGACTCACCTAACAAACACCCTAAAACGGAGTTAGCTCACACAGTGACTCCGTTGACTTATAACCTTGGCTCAGTGGTAAGTCGAGGATCATCTATAACTCAAAGATTGCCCCATATATCAAAATATATTTTAAAATCTCCTATTAAGAGAAGGTGACCAGATTTTAACATTGGTAAAGCGGGAAACCATTGACCGGGGGGGGGGGGTGTTCTTGATTAGAAGTTGTGAATGCCCCAACCCTGGAAGTCTTTAAGAAGATGTTAGATAGCCATTTGTCTGAAATGGTATAAGGTTCCTGCCCACGCAGGGGGTTGGACTAGAAGACCTACAAGGTCCCTTCCAACTCTGCTATTGTATTGTATTATAGAAATTTGGTCTATATGGAGCAACAAAAAATCTCGATAATCAGTTCTCAACAATTATTTGTTATTATTAAAGTTTAACATTGTAAAATTAACAAAAATCATATAATATATCCTGGCGAAATAGCCACATGGCCGCCAAAAACCGCATATTCCCCGTTTTCCCACCGTTCCCTAGCTTGTCGTGCATTCTTTCCAAAAATCGGGACTTTTTTAAAACGCCGTGGGACAAATTGTTAAAAATCGGGACTGTCCCGTCAAAAGCGGGACGTCTGGTCACCTTGTATTAAGAGGAACTTGGATGAAATCACTTGTAGTAAAATGGGGGAAACCGGATTCACTTAACAACCGGCTCGCTAACTTAACAAACAGCAGGGATTCGCTGAACAGCTCTGGCAAGAACAGTCGTCAAACGAGGCGAAACTCACTTAACAACGCTCTTGCTTAGCCAGGGAAATGTTGAACCCCGTCGCGGGCGTAAGGCGAAGACGACCCTGTAGATCTGGCAAGTCCTTCAGCGAGGACCATTCATTTAGCGACTGGTACAAGGAAGGTGCGGGAGGAAGGAAGGACCTTATAACCGGCCCTCCGAGTTGGAAGAGACTTTCGGATAAGCAGTTTTGGGGAGCGAAGGGAAGCCCTGCATTAGAACCTGGGATGGAGAAACAGGGATGTCCAGTTGTCCAGAGGGGCAGCCAGGCTGATTAGTTAGAGCCAAGTTCACTCCCATCGTATCGGAGGTTGAGTTGGCTTTGAGGTAGGCCTGGGGTCCCCCTGCTGAGATCTGGACAATTGGACTCCTGGATTTCAACCTCTGGATTCCTTGGCTTTGATACAATCAGGTAGAGGCTGCCTCTGAAGCCACCCCAGGGTTAGGTTATTCCACCACCACCCAGGGGTCAGTTCCTGCCAGTTCTAAGCTCTCCTATAGAAGAGGTTCCACAAATCTATAGTGCCGTCTAGAACCGGTTCCAGCTCCCTCCCCCTGCCCGTCCGCCCATCATCCAGAGGAAGAGCGAGAGGAGGGATTCTGGGAGTTGAAGTCCACAAGTCGTAAAGCTCTCAAGTTTGGACACCCCTGCGGTGTTTTTTTTTCTAAAGGGTGAGGGGTGCGAGGTTCTGGTAACTTGGGAGCTTTAAGATTTGTGTGCTTCAAATGCCAGAGTTCCTGAGCCAACCTTTGGGTTGCTAAGCAAGAGCGTTGTTAAGTGAGTTTCACCACATTTTACAAGTTGGCCACGCCCACCCAGTCACATGACTGCCAAGCCACTCCCACCCAGTCACATGGCCGGGAAGCCACTCCCACAAAGCAGGCCACACCTACAGAAGAGGTTCTAAACAAATTTGAAACCCACCACTGCCCCCAGCCCACCCTGGAGATGCAGGTTTTGGGCTGCGAAAATAGAGAGTGGGGCCACGTTTTACCAGGGGTTTCCTTATGCCAGTGGTCGGCAAACCGTGGGGAGGAACGGCGACCCTCTGGACGACCCAATCTCCAGGAGATTGGGGGGAACGTGCGTCCAGAGGGTCGCCGTTCCTCCCCAGCCCGAGCCCTGGAAGTAGCGCGGGCTGGCGAGCCGGGCTACTTCCAGGGAGATTGGAGGGAACTGGCGTCCAGAGGGTCGCCGTTCCTTCCCACCCCAGCCCGAGCCCTGGAAGTACCCTGAGCGGGCGAGCGAATGCGGCGGGCGGCTGGCTAAGGCGAGCCAGTGAGTAACCGTGGCTCCGCGGGGGGGGGGGGGGTGGATGGGGGGCAGATAGACAGACAGAGAGAGGCACAGACAAGGAGGGAGGGGGGAATCAGAGAGTGACAGACACACACAGAGAGACAGGGAGAGGGAGGGAGGGAGGGAAAGATAGAGACACAGAATGAGTGATTAAGTGCTTGAATGAGAGACAGACACACACACACACACACACAGAGTGACAGAGATGGGCAGACAAAGCAGATAGATAGAGAAAGAAAGAGAAAGAGAGAGAGAGAGGGAAAGAGACAGAAAGAGAGACAGAGAGAAGGAGAGAGAGAAGGAGAGAAAGAGAGAAAGAGGGAGAGAGAGAAAGAGAGAGAGAGAGAAAGAGAGACAGAAAGAGAGAAAGAGAGAGAAAGAGGGAAAGAAAGAGAGAAAGAGAGAGAGAAAGAGAGAGAGAAAGAGAGACAGAGAGACAGAAAGAGAGAGAGAGAGAAAGAGAGACAGAAAGAGAGAGAGAAAGAAAGAGGGAAAGAGAGAAAGAGGGAAAGAAAGAAAGAGAGAGAAAGAGAGAGAAAGAGAGACAGAAAGAAAGAGACAGAAAGAGAGAGAGAAAGAGAAAAAGAGAAAGAGGAAAATAGAGAGAGAGAAAGAGAGACAGAAAGAAAAAGAGACAGAAAGAGAGAAAGAGAGAAAGAGAGAAATGGAGAAAGAGAGAGAGGGAGAGAAAGATTGAGAGAGAAATGGAGAAAGAGAGAGAAAGAAAGAGAGGAAGAAAGAAAGAAAGAAAGAAAGAAAGAAAGAAAGAAAGAAAGAAAGAAAGAAAGAAAGAAAGGACTTATGACCACAATTGAGCCTAAAAGTTTGGTTGCTAACCAAGACCATTGTTAAGTGAGTTTCACATTTTCCAAGTTGGCCACGCCCACCCAGTCACAAGACTGCTGAGCCACTCCCACAAAACAGGCCACACCTTCCGGCTCTCAAAATAAATTTCAATCGTGGTATTGTTGATATTTGGCTCTGTTGACTAATGAGTTTGCCCACCACTGCCTTATGCTAAGGGTGGTTGATTGACAGCTGGGAAAGTTTCCTGTCTATCTTCCTGTTTTCATTTGGAAGATTCTGCCAGAGATGGTGCAAAATTGATGATCCTCCCTCCTTTCTCCTTCCTTCTTCCTTTTCCTTTCTTCCCTACTTCCTTCCTTCCCTCCCTCCCTCCTTCTCCCTTCTCTTCTTTTTCCTTCCTGTCTTCGTCTCTCACTCCCTTCCCTTTGCTTCCCTTCCTTCCTCCTTCCTTCCTTCCTCCTTCTTCTTCCTTCCTTCCTTCCTTCCTTCCTTTCTTCTCCCTTCTCTTCTTTTTCCTTCCTGTCTTCCTCCCTCACTCCCTTCCCTTGCTTCCCTTCCTTCCTCTTTCCTTCCTTCTCCCTTCTCTTCTTCTTCCTTCCTTCCCTCCTTTTCCCTTCTCTTCTTTTTCCTTCCTGTCTTCCTCCCGTCCTTCCCTTTGCTTCCTTTCCTTCCTCCTTCCTTCCTTCTGCCTTCTCTTCTTCTTCCTTCCTTCCCTCCTTCCTTCTCCCTTCTCTTCTTCTTCCTTCCTTCCCTCCTTCTCCCTTCTCTTCTTTTTCCTTCCTGTCTTCCTCCCTTCCCTTTGCTTCCCTTCCTTCCTCCTTCCTTCCCTCTCTTCTTCTTCCTTCCTTCCCTCCTTTTCCCTTCTCTTTTTTCCTTCCTGTCTTCCTCCCTTTCCTTCCTCCTTCCTTCCTTCCTTCTCCCTTCTCTTCTCCCTTCCTTTCTTCCCTCCTTCTCCCTTCTCTTCTTTTTCCTTCCTGTCTTCCTCCCGCCCTTCCCTTTGCTTCCCTTCCTTCCTCCTTCCTTCCTTCTGCCTTCTCTTCTTCCTTCCTTCCTTCCCTCCTTCCTTCTCCCTTCTCTTCTTTTTCCTCCCTTCCTCCATTTCCTTTGCTTCCCTTCCCTCCCTCTCTCATTTCTTTCTTCTTTCTTCTCCCTTCTCTTCTTCTCCCTTCTTCCCTTCCCCTCTCGCCTTCCTCCCTACATTCTCATTCTCTGTCTCTCTCTCTCTCCCTCTCTCCTCCCTGCTTCCTTCCTTCCCCATTTCTTTTTTCCTGGCTGTCTTGCAGGAAAGCGATGGGGAGAAGAGTGATTGCAATCTGATTGTGGACGAGGTACGTGGCGGTTGGGGGGGGGGTGAGTGTGTGTGGGGGGATAACGATTCCCTTCCGTGGGAAGCTTTGGCGGCTGCTGGAGGCACGAGGGACTCTCAGGAGGTTTTCGTGCTAAATTATGCAGGAGCTTCAAAGCAGTTTCTCCCTCCATCGCTTTATTTCTCTCCGCTGCAGCTTTGCACTTTTCCCTTTTTTTAAAAAAAAAGTCTTAATTACACTCCGGGCTCATTCCGGGGGTCAGGCCAGCCGCTTCCTCCTGACTTCTGGCAAGATGAAAGCTGTGGGCTCTTTGACCTGGGTGGCCTATGGCTCCCTCGGTGCATTTGCATCCCTGCAGGAACGGGGAAGGGTTTGCAGTCCCGTCCCGTCCCCCCCCCCCCCCATACACACACACCTCGGTAGGAAAAGCCCTTGAGTATTTGCATCTGGATTTCCTCCCTTTGTGCCAGTCGGTGCCCCCAAAATACCCCACTTTGCGCAGCGTCTGGAATCTGCCCGCCCTGGGATAGAATCCACACACCCCTCTCCTAAAACTCTAAGAGAGACTGAGACAGGTTGCAAAATAAACATTACAAGTTTGGCTTGAAAATTCTCCCTGCAAATGGGGCAGGAGGGGGGGGGGGACAAAAACAGCCCCTCAACACTCTGCTTTGTTTTCATACCCTCCCCCCTCCACACTCCCTCTCTTCCTCTGAGAGAGACAGAGAGAGACAGAGAGATGGAGAGACACAGAGACAGAGACAGAGAGAGGCAGAGAGAGAGACAGAGAGAGACACAGAGACAGAGAAAGACAGAGATGGAGAGACACAGGGACAGAGACAGAGAGAGAAAGACAGAGAGAGACAAAGAGATGCAGAGACAGAGAGAGACACAGACAGAGACAGAGAGACAGAGAGAGAGACAGAGACAGAGACACAGAGACAGAGATAGAGAGACAGAGAGAGACAGTGAGACAGAGACAGACAGAGAGACACAGACAGAGACTGGGGGCAGGACAAGGAGCAATGGGTGGAAACTAACCAAGGAGAGAAGCAACTTAGAACTAAGGAGAAATTTCCTAACAGTAAGAACAATTAACCTCTGGAACAGCTTGCCTCCAGCAGTTGTGAATGCCCCAACCCTGGAAGTCTTTAAAAAGATGTTAGACAGCCATTTGTCTGAAATGGTATAAGATTCCTGCCCATGCAGGGGGTTGGACTAGAAGACCTACAAGGTCCCTTCCAACTCTGCTATTGTATTATTATAGAGACAGACAGAGAGAGACAAAGATAGAGAGACAGAGACAGTGAGACAGAGACAGAGAGAGACACAGACAGAGAGACAGACAGAGAGAGACAAAGATAGACAGTGAGACAGAGACAGACAGAGAGAGACAAAGATAGAGAAACAGAGAGAGAGTGAGACAGAGACAGACAGAGAGACAGAGAGAGACACAGACAGAGAGACAGAGACAGAGAGAGACAAAGATAGAGAGACAGAGAGAGACGGAAAGACACAGAGACAGAGGGACAGAGACAGAGAGAGACAAAGATAGAGAGACAGAGACAGTGAGACAGAGACAGACAGAGAGACAGAGAGACACAGACAGAGAGACAGAGACAGAGAGAGACAAAGATAGAGAGACAGAGAGAGACAGAGAGAGACGGAGAGACAGAGACAGAGAGACAGAGACAGAGAGAGACAAAGATAGAGACAGAGAGAGACAGTGAGACAGAGACAGACAGAGAGAGACAGAGAGACACAGAGACAGAGAGAGACAAAAATAGACAGAGAGAGACAGTGAGACAGAGACAGACACAGAGACAGAGACAGAGAGAGACAAAGATAGAGAGATAGAGAGAGACAGTGAGACAGAGACAGACAGAGAGAGACACAGAGACAGAGACAGAGAGACAAAGATAGAGAGACACAGAGAGACATACAGAGACAGACACAGAGAGGCAGAGAGAGAAAGAGACAGAGACAGAGAGACAGAGAGAGACCGACAGACAGACAGAGAGAGACAGAGAGACAGAGACAAAGATAGACAGAGAGACAGAGAGAGGCAGAGAGAGGCAGAGACAGAGACACACAGAGAGAGACAGAGAGAGACAGAGAGACAGAGAGAGACAGAGAGACAGAGAGAGACACACAGAGACAGACAGAGAGACAGAGAGAGGCAGAGAGAGGCAGAGACAGAGAGAGAGACAGAGAAAGGGAGAGGGAGAGACAGAGACAGACAGTGAAAGAGAGACACACAGATACACACACATACACAGATTTGCATAACATGTTTTATACATGTTGTGCAAATTGGGAGGTTCGTATGCAGTTTGGGCAATGAATTTAAAAGGTTCACAGAAACGTTTGTCACAAGTTGAAGACTATGAGAAAAATGGCAGGTCAGGAAAAACTCGGATGATGAATGAAGAGAAACACAGAGGGTCCCATACAGGCTCCACACAAGGCCAGAAGTTTGGAAGACCAAATCTCTGGTCCAAGAGGGGATCTAATTAAATATGAGCCAGCTGTGTGTGGCTGCGGCCAAAAAAGCCAATGCAATTTTTAAGTTGAGTTAACAGACGGATACAATTAAGATCAAGGGAGGTACTAATACCACTTTATAAAGTTCTAGTAAAGAGACTAAAACATATGAAGAACGGTTGCAGGAACTGGGCCTGGCTAATCTAGGGAAGAGAAGGACCAGGGGAGACAGGATAGCAATGTTCCGATATTTGAGGGGCTGCCACAGAGAGGGGGGGGGGGTCAAGCTATTCTCCAAGGCACCTGAAGGCCAGAGAAGGAATAATGGATGGAAACTGACCAAGGAGAGAGATTCAACCTGGAAATAAGGAGGAATTTTCTGACAGGGAGAACAATCAGTCCATGGAACAGAAGTTTCCTTCAGAAGTTGTGGGAGCTTCATCACTGGAGGCTTTCAAGAAGAGACTGGACTGCCATCGGTCAGAAACGGTGTAGGATCTCCTGCTTGGGTGGTGGGTTGGACTAGATGACCTACAAGGTCCCTTCCAACTCCATTCATCTGTATCTGGGCACGGCTAGTCTAGTGAAGTTGTGGGAGCTTCATCACTGGACGCTTTCAAGAAAAGACTGGACTTCCATCTTATCCAGTGCAGCAATTCGCTTACTCTGGCAAAAAGATGATAAGATCGGGGCATGGCTCTCTTAACCAATGCCTTACCTAGCCAAGCAAATTCCGGTCCCCAATTGTCGTGAGTGGAGGACTATTGGTAGTGCAATCAACAATTAACGATTGCTGATTGTTAACGCATCAATTATCTTAATTAACTAAGACATCAATTCCACTGGTTAACTGAGAACAATTAACCAGTGGAACAGTTTGCCTTTCAGAAGTTGTGGGAGCTTCATCACTGGAGGTTTTCAAGACAAGACTGGACTGCCATCTCAAATTCTATAGAGTCTCCTGCTTGAACAGGGGGCTGGACTAGAAGACCTCCAAGGTCCCTATTCCTATTCCTATTCTCTATTCTATTCTATTCTATTCTCTGTTTGACTCTTCTCTTATTCTATTCTATTCTACTCTACTCTACTCTATTCTATTCTCTGTTTGACTCTTCTCTTATTCTATTCTATTCTATTCTATTCTATTCTGTTCTCTGTTTGACTCTTCTCTTATTCTATTCTATTCTATTCTATTGTCTATTTGACTCTTATTCTGTTCTATTCTATTCTATTCTCTGTTTGACTCTTCTCATTCTATTCTATTCTATTCTATTCTATTCTATTCTATTGTCTATTTGACTCTTATTCTATTCTATTCTATTCTATTCTATTTGTTTGACTCTTCTCTTATTCTATTCTATTGTCTATTTGACTCTTATTCTATTCTATTCTATTGTCTATTTGACTCTTATTCTATTCTATTCCTATTCTATTCTATTCTCTGTTTGACTCTTCCCTTATTCTATTCTATTCTATTGTCTATTTGACTCTTATTCTATTCTATTCTATTCTATTCTCTGTTTGACTCTTCCCTTATTCTATTCTATTCTATTGTCTATTTGACTCTTATTCTATTCTATTCTATTCTATTCTATTCTATTCTATTCTATTCTATTCTATTCTAAGAGAAGCAGCCTGGAATTAAGGAGAAACTTCCTAACAGTGAGGACAACTAACCAGTGGAAGGATTTGCCTCCAGAAGTTGTGGGAGCTTCATCACTGGATGGTTTTTAAGAAGAGACTGGACTGCCGTTTGTCTCAAACTGTATTGGGCAGGGATGGCGAACCTTTTTGTTGTTGAGTGCCAAAAATGTGAGGGTGCCTGCGTAGCAGCGTGCGTGCGTGCCAGCACTCATAATGCAAAGAGCACCCCCAAAATGCACATGTGTGCACAACCTCTCACACACTCCCCCCCCCCCCCACACGCGTGCCACACCTCTCACCTCCAAGCTGAGCTTGGTATTTCCTCCAGGGGGGCTGGAGGAGGCCATTTTCACCCTCCTCAGGCTCCAGGAAAGCCTCCAGAAACGAACTTCCGGTCGGTGTTTTCGCCCTCCCCAAGCTCCTGAGGCTTTCCTGAAGCCTGGGGAGGGCAAAAATGGCCTCCCCCAGCCCTCTGGAAGGCCAAACTGGCTGGCATGCACATCTGCGCTGGAGCTGATGGCCCGGGTGCCAGCAGATATGGCTCCGTGTGCCACCTGTGGCACGGGTGCCATAGGTTCGCCATCACGGGTATAGGGTCTCCTGCTTGAGCAAGGGGTTGGACTAGAACAGGGGTCTCCAACCTTTGCAACTTTAAGTCTGAAGGACTTCAGCTCCCAGACTTCTCCAGCCAGCAAAGCTGGCTGGAGAATTCTGGGAGCTGAAGTCCTTCAGATTTAAAGTTGCAAAGGTTGGAGACCCCTGGACTAGAAGACCTCCAAGGTCCCTTTCAGCTCTGTTCTGATTGATTGATTGATCGATTGGTTGATTGGTTGAATATTATTACACTGAGCAAGCAAGCCATAGATGACCTCTGAGGCTCCTTCCCATCCATGATTCGGTTGGCATTGGGGTTAACTTCTTTTCTGGATGTGCCCCAGTGGTGGGTTTCAAATTTTTTTAGAACCTACTCTGTAGGTGTGGCCTATTTTGTGGGCGTGGCTTGGCAGTCATGTGACAGGGTGGGAGTGGCCACCTTTTAAAATGGGGTGAAACTCATTTAACAACGCTCTTGCTTAGCAACCAAAATTTTGGACTCAATTGTGATGATAATTTCTTTCTTTCTTTCTTTCTTTCTTTCTTTCTTTCTTTCTTTCTTTCTTTCTTTCTTTCTTTCTTTCTTTCTTTCTTTCTTCCTTCCTTTCTTTCCTTCCTTCCTTCCTTTCCTTTCCTTCCCGTTGGGTCACTGGCAGCGGCGGGCCAGATTTATTTCCAGGTACGCCGGTGGAACCCCCTCTCACCGGTTCTCTAAATTTCACCAACCGGCTCTCGTGAGTAGGTGCAAGCCTGCAGAAACCCACCACTGATGTGCCCAATTCACGAAGCAGCCAAACCCCCCCCCCCTGGATTTAAGAGATCCAGCCAAGCCACCGAAAAGCCAGAACTGCCTCAGAGTTAATACCAACCAATGGAGCGTGCAGCTACCAGCTCTTTAATCTAACCTGGTTAAATGCACCTTTGGGAAGATACGTAGTGGATAACCATTGGCGACCACAACCCTTTTGTTGTGGCCCGCCAGCGGCTAGCAAAGTTGATGGCAGACTCAGAGAGTGAGGAGGGTTGGGGAGGAACCTGGGCCAGTCCTGGAGTCTGGGGAAGGCTCTGAGGAGGCAGAGAGAGGGCCAGAGCTGTGTGCCAACTATCAGCAGTTATCAGCTGATGGGCCATAACATCTTCCAGTTGCCAAGGCCCTTCAGCACGAGGAGGGGTGGACTCGATGATCTTTCTTGTTCCCTTCGACTTTACAACTCAGAGACAGGGAGGTAGCAGATGTCTGAGAATAATGGCTAACGGAGGTGGCTGGGGGAATCTGGGCACTGAAGTCCACCCATCTTAAAGTGACCAAGTTGGAGAAAACACTGCGCTAAAACCTCACACCGAGGCCCTTGCTCCTTCTTTTAAGGAAGACGTGAGGCCCTAGTCCTCGTGGTTTTGAGTCTATGAACCCTTCCTGCTTTGTTGAGTGTTCAAGTTGGCTGAGGGGATTGTTGTGGCCCACCAGTGGCCAGCAGAGCTGGCAGCAGATTCAGACAGTGAGGAGGGTTGGGGAGGAACCTGGGCCAGTCCTGGAGTCTGGGGAAGGCTCTGAGGAGGGCTCTGTGTTGGAGACAGAGAGGGGGTCAGAGCCGTCTGACAGTTATCAGCTGCCTTCGGAGTCAGACATCAGTGAGGCAGAGGAACAGCTGGAGCCTGTTCACAATGTGCACATGTGCAGAGCTGCCAGGAGAAGGGAACAGCCAAGGAACAAGGGTCAACTTGGGAGTAAAGCCACAGATGGACGGCGAATGGCCCCTCCCAGTGGAAATAAAAGGAACGAAAGGGGAGTGGAGCTTGCAGGAGACAATGAGTTCAATTCATGAGGGTGAAGGTCTGTTGCTGACTTCTTGCCAAATATCGTCTGCTACTGAGTGGCGTTTGGAAGATATCGGCCTGGCCGCTCTCCAAGCCTGATCAAGGCCCGTAGTTGTGAAATCTCTTTGAAAGACTGCTGGCTGGGACTTTGCTGGAGAGGAATTCCCTTTAACCTAAATAAAAGGGGTTTTATCCGAACGAGGAGTCGGCTTTGGGATCTGGGGAAGCCTAGGTCAGGATGCTTTTTTCCTTCTGAAAAAGTGGCGCATTGGACGCCTTTGGAATTTCTGCAAGAAAAAAAGAAAGAAAGAAAAAAAAAACCCTTGGTTTTGCATTCCACAGAAGTGTGTCGAAAACCGTTTCCTCCGTTGCTCCCGAGAGAATCTGGAACGATTAAAACGAAGAAAAGAAGCCGTAAGAGAGGCATTCGAGGAGCAATCTGGGGTTGGGTGGGAAGAGAGAGGGAGGCGTGCGAGAGCCGGCTGACCGCCAGAAATGTGTTGTTCGAGGTTTTCTTAAGTGCCCGGGTTGGAAAATAAAATGTGTTGCTTGCGGATGGATGCCTGTGGCATCCCCGGATGGGTTTAATTCCCGGGAAAAGGGGCTGGAAGGAATGCACATTGCGGATGTACAGATGAACAGAGTTGGAAGAGACCTTGTAGGACATCTAGTCCAACCCCCCTGCCCAAGCAGGAGATCTTACATCTGCCCCTACTTAGGATTGAACTCACCACCTCCTGATTGTGAGGCGAGAGATCCACCTCTAGGCCACCGCAGTAGATAAGGGACCATGTAGGTCATCTAGTCCAACCCCTGCCCAAGCAGGAGATCTTACACCACAGTCCAGTCTCTTCTTAAAAACCTCCAGTGATGAAGCTCCCACAACGTCTGAAGGCAACTTCTGTTCCATGGGTGGATTGTTCTCCCTGTCAGAAAAATTCTCCTTATTTCCAGGTTGAATCTCTCCTTGGTCTGTTTCCATCCATTATTCCTTCTCTGGCCTTCAGGTGCCTTGGATAATAGCTTGACACCCCCCCCCTCTCTGTGGCAGCCCCTCAAATATTGGAAGACTGCTGTCCTGTCTCCCCTGGTCCTTCTCTTCCCTAGACTAGCCAGGCCCAGTTCCTGCAACCCTTCTTCATGTGTTTTAGCCTCCAATCCCCTCATCATCTTTGTTGCTCTTCTCTGCACTTTTTCTAGAGTCTCCACATCCTTTTTATAGTGTGGTGACCAAAACTGGATAAGTAACAACTTCTGGTGGCAAGCTGTTCCGCTGCTTAATTGTCTTCCTTTTTTGTCCTTAATTCCAGCTTGCTTCTCTCCTTGATTAACTTCCACCCATGGTTTCTTGTAGTCAGACTAACAGAGTTGGAAGGGACCTTGTAGGTCATCTAGTCCAACCCCCCCTCCCCGCCCAAACTGGAGACCCTACACCATTTCTGACAGATGGCAGTCCAGTCTCTTCTTGAAAGCTTTCAGTGATGAAGCTCCCACAACATCCGAAGGCAACTTCTGTTCCACGGGTGGATTGTTCTCACTGTCAGAAAATTTCTCCTTATTTCCAGGTTGAATCTCTCCTTGATCAGATTCCATCCATTATTCCTTCTCTGGCCTTCAGGTAGGAAGCCCTATAACGTTTCAGACAAATGGCTATCCAACATCTTCTTAAAGACTTCCAGTGTTGGGGCATTCATAACTTCTGGAGGCAACTTCTGTTCCACTGATTCGTTGCTCTCACTGTCAGGAAATTTCTCCTCAGTTCTAAGTTGCTTCTCTCCTTGATTAGTTTCCACCCATTGCTTCTTGTTCTGCCCTGAGGTGCCTTGGAGAATAGTTTGATTCCCTCTTCTTTGCGGCCACCCCTGAGATATTGGAAGACTGCTATCATGTCTCCCCTGGTCCTTCTTTTCATTAAACTAGACATACCCAGTTCCTGCAACCGTTCTTCATATGTTTTAGTCTCCAGTCCCCTCATCCTCTTTGTTGCTCTTCTCTGCCCTCTTTCTGGAGTCTCCACATCTTTTCTACATCGTGGCGACCAAAACTGGATGCCATATTCCAAGTGTGGCCTTACCAAGGCCTTATAAAGTGGTATTAACCCTTCACGTGATCTTGATTCTCTCCCTCTGTTTATGTCACCTAGAACTGTGATGGCTTTTTTGACAGCTGCTACACACGGCCGGCTCCAATTTATATATTTTATATTTATTATATTTATTAAATTTCTATCATTTAAATGATTGTCTACTAGGACTCCAAGATCCCTCTCACAGTTGCTACTATTGAGCAAGGTACCACCTATTCTGTACCTGTCCATTTTGTTTTTCTTGCCTAAATGTAGAACCTTCCTCTTTTCACCATTACATTTCATTTTATTAGATAGTGCCCAATGTTCAAGTTTGTCAAGATCCTTCTGTATCTTAAGCCTATCTTCTGGAGTGTTGGCTATTCCTGCCAGCTTGGTGTCGTCTGCAAATTTGATGAGTTCCCCATTAATCCCGTCATCCAAATCATTGATGAAGATGTTGAAGAGTACTGGGCCTAAAACAGAGCCTTGGGGGACTCCACTGCATACTTCCTTCCCCTCTGAGGGTCTTTCCATTGGGCTGCACGAACGCGGGGGAGGCTTCGGAGAGCGGGAGAAATGAAGATGGCGGGAAAGGAGGGGGGTTCACACCCCACCCCTTTGCCCACCTCTCTGCCCAATAGGTCTAAGCACCATACATCACCCCTTCCTCTCTCTCTCTCCCTCCTCCACCCTTTTGCTTTTCTTTCCTTCCTTTCTTCCACTTTCCTTTTCCCTTTCCCCTTCTTCCTTCCCCTTTTCCTTTCTCTTTCTTTCCTACTTTTTTCTTTCCTTCCTTTACTTTCCTTGCCCCTTTCCCCTTTTCTTCCCTTCCTTTCATCCCTTTTTCCTTTCCCTCCTTCTTTCTTTCCTCCCTGCCTCCCATCTTCCTACCTTTCTTCCCTCTTGCTTTCTTCTCTCCCTCCATTTCTTCCTTTCTTTCTCTGCCTCCTACTCTCCTGTTTCCTTCCTCCCTTCTTTTATTTCTTCCTTCCTTCCCTCCATCCCTCCCTTTCTTTCTGACTCTCTCTTTCTCTTTCTCCTCTCCCTCTCTCCCTCTCCCTCCTACTTTCCTGTTTCTTCAGTCACTTCCTCCCTGCCTCCCATTTTCCTTCCTTCCTTCCCTCCCTCCCTCCTCAAATCTTTCCCTTTCTCTCTCTTGCTTTCTTCTCTCCCTCCATTTCTTCCTTTCTTTCTCTGCCTCCTAACTTTCCTGTTTTCTTCCTTCTTTCATTCCTTCCCTCCCTCCTTGCTTCCCATGCTGTTTCTGTCTCTTTCTCTTGCTTGCTTTCTTCCCTCCCTTTCTTTCTTTCTTTCTTTCTTTCTTTCTTTCTTTCTTTCTTTCTTTCTTTCTTCCTCCCTCCTTCCCTCTCTCCCTCTGCCTCCTACTTTCCTGTTTCCTCGCTCCCTTCCTCCCTGCCTCCCATCTTCCTTCCCTCCCTCCCTCCCTCCCTCTTTATTTCTTTCCCTTTCTCTCTCTTGCTTCCTTCTCTCCCTCCATTTCTTCCTTTCTTTCTCTGCCTCCTACTTTCCTGTTTTCTTCCTTCTTTCATTCCTCCCTCCCTCTTTCTTTCTGTCTCTTTCTTTCTTTCTTTCTTTCTTTCTTTCTTTCTTTCTTTCTTTCTTTCTTTCTTTCTTTCTTTCTTTCTTTCTCTGCCTCCTACTTTCCAGTTTCATTGCCTTCCCTCCCTCCCTCCCTCCCTCTCAAATTAAATGAGAAACAACAGGCAGAACATGCAAATAAATCTTCCTGCAGGGCACCTTTAAAAAATAATAATAAATCAACATTTCACCCTCTCTCTCTCAGACTACTCTTGTTTGGGTGCAGCTCAGAGGCTCCTTCTGCCCCGCCTGCTTTATAAAATCGCTCTGCTTCATGTGGTTTTTTCCCCTCCCAGCAGTTCAAAGCATTCTTGGCTCTTATTTTCCTTGGCACCCACAGAGGCTGCACACGGCTGCCTTCCCTTCTCTCTGTTTACACGGACGGAGAGGAAGAAAGACAAAAGCAGAAGACGGGCTCAGGCCTTTCCCACATTCCCCAGAAGTGAAGTCAGCCTTCCATTGTTGGGTAGCTCTCCAGATGTTCGGATTCAACCTCCAGAAATTCCAGGAGATCCCAAGGAATTCTGGGGATTAAGATCCAACAGCTGAGGGAGGGGACCAGCTGGGAAGAGGCTGGATTTGATTATGCATATTCCCTAGATCAGGGGTCTGCAAAGTCGGCTCTTTTAAGACTGGTGGACTTCAACTCCCAGAATTCCCCAGCCAGCTATGCTGGCTGGGGAATTCTGAGAGTTGAAGTCCACCAGTCTTAAAAGAGCCGACTTTGCAGACCCCTGCCCTAGATGAGTGAGATGAGATCCACCCCCCCCCTTAGTCCCAGACAGCAAAATAACAGAGTTGGAAGGGGCCTTGGAGGTCTTCTAGTCCAGCCCCCTACTCAGGCAGGAGACCCTACACCACTTCAGACAAATAGCTGTCCATATCTCTTCTTAGAAGCCTCCAGTGTTGGGGCATTCACAACTTCTGGAGGCAACTTCTGTTCCACTGGTTAATTGTTCTCACTGTCAGGAAATACCTCCTTAAGTTCTAAGTTGCTTCTCTCCTTGATGAGTTTCCACCCATTGCTTCTTGTTCTACCTTATTTAATTTAATTTAATTTATTTAGACTTTTATACCACCCCCTCTCCGGGCAGGACTCGGGGCGGTGCACAGCAGGTAAAATACAAATAGTACATACATCTCAATAAATACATTTATAACCACTAAAACCCAAATTAAATTAATAACTGTGCTAAAAAGTTTAAAACACTAGAACCCTCTAAAAATAGTTAGTAAAGTCGAAGTCTGAAGTCTAAACCAGGCCGGCCAGATGGAAAAAATGTGTCTTGAGCTCCCGGCGGAAGAGGCACAGGTCGGTGATAGTATGAATATCGGGGGGCAGGTCGTTCCAGAGAGCCGGGCCCGCCACAGAGAAGGCCCTACCCCTGGGAATCGCCAGACGGCATTGACCGGCCGACGGCACCCTGAGGAGGCCCTCCCTGTACGAGCGGACAGGTCGGAGGGAGGTGTGTGGTAGGAGGCGGTCTCGCAAATACCCAGGTCCCGTGCCATGCAGCGATTTAAAGATGGTCATCAGCACCTTGAAAGTACCTTCAGGTGCCTTGGAGAATAGTTTGACTCCCTCTTCTTTGAGGCAACCCCTGAGATATCGGAAGGCTGCTATCCTGTCTCCCCTGGTCCTTCTTTTCATTAAATTAAGGTTTAAAGATTCGCCTCCCACATCTGTGCTAGCTATTCCTGACTCTAGTGGGGCGGTGCTCATCTCCGTTTCAAAGCCGAAGAGCCAGCGCTGTCCGAAGACGTCTCCGTGGTCATGTGACCGGCATGACTGAACGCCAAAGG
>CM077643.1:23798833-23946333 GCA_039707465.1 Rhabdophis nuchalis
ATCTCTTAAGAACTCTGGCCCCCCCCAAAAAAAGGCCGTAAAACAGTTCAGAGCTCACTTAACAATTCCTTAAGCAACGGAACAATTGGACCCCATGGGGGTCGTAAGTCAAGGACTATCGACCATCGCAAGGCATAAAGATCTGAAAGGCAACCTATGCGTTCGAGAATTACATCCAGACCGGTTTCCAACTTATGTCCGCACAAAAGCTGCTGTGGCCTAGAGGTGGAGCTCTCGCCTCCCAATCAGGAGGTTGTGAGTTCAATCCCAGGTAGAGGCACATGTAGGGTCTCCTGCTTGGGCAGGGGGTTGGACTAGATGACCTGCAAGGTCCCTCCCAACTCTGTTAATCTGTTAACTCCCTAGGTGAATAAACCAGATGGGACTGGAGACTAAAACATATGAGGAACGGTTGCAGGAACTGGGTATTTCTAGTTTGATGAAAAGAAGGACCAGGGGAGACATGATAGCAGTCTTCCGATATTTCAGGGGTTGCCACAAAGAAGAGGGAGCCAAACTATTCTCCAAGGCACCTGAGGGCAGAACAAGAAGCAATGGGTGGAAACTAATCAAGGAGAGAAGCAACTTAGGACTGAGGAGAAATTTCCTGACAGAACAATTAATCAGTGGAACAGACGTTGCCTCCAGAAGTTATGAATGCCCCAACCCTGGAAGTCTTTAAGAAGATGTTGGATAGCCATTTTGTCTGAAACGGTAGAGGGCTTCCTGCCTAGGCAGGGGGTTGGACTAGAAGACCTCCAAGGTCCCTTCCAACTCCCGCTATTGTATTGTATTGTAAAAGCTGCTGTGGCCTAGAGGTTGAGCTCTCGCCTCCCAATCAGGAGGTTGTGGGTTCAATCCTAGGTAGAGGCAGATGTAGGGTCTCCTGCTTGGGCAGGGGGGTTGGAGTAGATGACCTGCAAGGTCCCTTCCAACTCTGTTCATCTGTTAACTCCCTGGGCGAATAAACCAGATAGGACTGAGGTATTCTCAGCCGTGTCAAAAATCCAAACCCAGAAACTCGGTGGGAAAAACGTGAATAAGGGGCAGCTGGCAAGACGGGGAGACTCAGACAGACAGACAGACAGACAGACAGACAGAGAGACAGAGAACATCTGGGCTGGGAAAATGCTTTGGCAATTCGGTGGCGCTGGTGACACCGGTTGCTAGGCTCCCTCTCTGCCTGTTTTCCCCTTTTCTTCCCTCCCCCCCCCTCGTTCCCCCCTTCGGCTCTGCTGGGCTTCCCGTGCCCCCTCCTCAAAAGCTGGGGAGTTCCGTTAATTAGCAGCCCACTGAGGGCTTTGAATTCCAGGGAGGATTTTAATGTATAATTAATTGCTATTAGGGCAGGCGTGCAGAAGGGAGGGGGGGAGGGAAGGGGCTGGCCAAGGAATCTCTGTGTTATTTAGTATGTGTGTGTGAGACAGAGAGAAAGAATGAAAGAGAGAGAGAGAGAAAAAGAGAGAGAGAAAAAGACACACACACACACACACACACACACACACACACACACACACATATCTGCTGGTCTTGTTGTATTCGGGTGTTTTCCCATGTAAGAATGAGATTGTACACGGGAAAACTCCCGAATACAAGACCAGCATGCCTACACCCGTGAAAATCTACGAAAACAAATATATATACCGGAGACCATCTATTTATTTATTTATTTATTCGACATAGACCGCCCTATTCTCCCTGGTGGGACTCAGGGCGGTGCACAGAAAGATAAAAACCCACAACATATACCAAATATAAAATAGCATTAAGATATTAGATCTGCGCTAAAATGGTTAAGATAATTTAAAAGTTAAAACAATTAAATATCCCCAAAATTTAAAATTATACCCTTCTCTAGACAGAAAGCTATTAGTTTCGTTGTGTCTTTATTTTTTACATGTATGTTAGGTTTTAAGCTGATAAATACATAAACAAGGGAGACTAGGATAGATCTATTTCGAGCTATTTAGATCTCATCAGCTAGCCATACCCTTACTGGGATTCGAACCAGGGAGGTATTACATGTGAGGCAGTTGTAATTGCCACTAGGCCACTGGTTCTATCCTGATCAGCTGAGACAGGGGAAATAAGTATATGCTTGTGAAGAGAGAGAGAGAGAGACAGAGAGAGAGACAGAGAGAGAAAAAGACACACACACACATCTATATATATATAAATAGAGAGAGAGAGGAAGAGAGAGACCGGAAGAGAGACAGGAAGAGAGAGTGGGGAGAGAGAAAGAGACAGAGAAATAGAGAGACAGGAAAAAAGAGAGAGGGAGGAAAGAGAGAAAGAGAGAAAGAGAGACAGGAAGAGAGAGAGGGAGAGAAAGAGAGAGGAGAAAAAGATAGAGAAAGAGAAAGAGAGAGAGACAGGAAGAGATGGAGAGAGAAAGAGATAGAGAGGAAGAGAGAGAGGGGAAAGAGTAAAAGACAGAAAGAGAGAGAGAGAAAGGGAGAGAGAGAGAGAGAGCGAGGAGAAAAATAGATAGAAAGGGAGAGGGGGGAAAGAGAGAGGGGGAGAGAGGGGGAGAGAAAGAGAAAGGAAGAGAGAGGGGAAAGAATGAAAGAAAGAAGCAAGAGACAGAAAGAGGGGGGAAAGAGAGAGACAGGAAGAGGCAGGAAGAGGAGTGGAGCAAGAGAGTGAACGAAAGAGAGAGAGAGAAAGAGAGAGAGAAAGGGAGAGAGAGAGAGGAAGAGAAGGAGCGAGGAGAAAAGTAGAAAGGGAGAGAGAGAGAGGGAAAGAGAGAGGGGGAGAGAGGGGAGAGAGAAAGAGAGAGAAAGGAAGAGAGAGGGGAAAGAGTGTGAAAGACAGAGAGAGACAGAAAGAGAGAGGGGGAGAAAGAGAGAGGGGGAGAAAGAGAGAGGGGAAAAATAGATAGAAAGAGAGAGGGGAAGAGAGAGGGGAGAGAGATAGAGAGAGAGATTACTAGACCATCTGGGCTGGCTTGGAGAGTAAAAGGGGGGAAAAACCAGGAGAAAGTGGGGGATCAATCTTGCAGCCCTGTTCCTCCCCCCCTCCCCCCACTTAATTTCTTATTTTGCAGCCTGGGAAAAATCCCTCTCTCCTTTCCAGGATTGCTCCCCTCCCTCTTTCCTGATGGATACAAACAGTGTCAAAATTGAATTGCTTTATTTGCCTCCAAGCTTCTGTCGCTATTCAACTTGCCAACGAAAGGGGGGAGGGGGGGGAGGAGAGAAGGGTGGAATGTGTAGGGAGGAAACGGGGAATGCTAAGATTTCGTTCACGGACCAGACCGTGAGAGCCTCCAACACGCCAAGAAAAATGGACTGTCCCCCATAACAAACAAGCAAAAAAGTTGTATCGTTGGACCATGTGAACCCCAGATGGGGGCTTGCGTGGGATCCTCGGATCTGGCTCAAAGCTTCCTCCAGGAAGGCGTCCACATTCCCAAAATTGCGGCGCCCCCTCATTGCGGAGCAACTGCACCCGTTCGGCAGCCGGAAGCAAAGAAGGATGAGAAGGGAAACGCCTTCAAAAGGAAAAAACAAGGAAAGTCCAGTTGCCTCCTGAAAAAGCACCTTTGGGACAACCCTGACCTTGGATGGCTGAGAATCTCTACAGACTTTTAGCTCTATAATTTGGGATGAACACCCTTCGAATGGGGTGGGAGAAGGAATGGATTTCCAGAGGGAAAAAATTGCAGACCACAGGAACCATTGGCACCACTCAGGTGACCTTCAGGACACAGATTAAACCTCCAAGTGGCCTCAACGACCCTCCAAAAAGATGCAAATGACCAGCTGTCTGCAAGGAGTATAAATCCTTCCTTTCCCCACCATCCTGTCAGAGCTGAAGAAGCTTCTTGGATAAAAGTGAAATGTCTTCAAAGAAAAAACAAGAAAGTCCAGTTGCCTCTTGAAAAAAAAGCACCTTTGGGAGAATAGAATAGAATAACTTTTTGTTTCACTTTGAATGTATACTAATCGGCATACATTAAAATGAAATTTCGTTGCCTACAGCTGTCAAAGGGTCACCACCCCCAATATACACTACATAACCATGACAGAATAACTGACTACTAACTCACTAAGTCACTCTATCTATCTATCTATCTATCTATCTATCTATCTATCTATCTATCTATCTATCTATCTATCTATCTATCTATCTATCTATCTATCTATCGTTACAATACAAAAGAACAATGAACACACAGATAGTACCAATCAGCACCAATCTACCAATCATGATACAACTACACAGCCAATCAACCGACTCACAGCAACAAAGCCAGCACTCCCCACCTCCAGACCAAGATTTATAGAAAGACGGCAGCTCCGAAGCCGTAAACGCCGGCCTGAAGATGGCAAGTGAGACCTTGCGGAAACATCGCCAAGACAATCTCAATCTTACACGGGAAAAGACCCGAATACAACAAAACCAGCATATTTACACCCATGAAAATCTATGAACACCCCCACATATATATACATCTGCTTAATATGTAATACAGCCCCGGTTTAAATCCCAGTAAGGGTATGGCTAGCTGATGAGAGCTAAATAGCTTGAAATACATCTATACTAGTCTCCCTTATTTATTTATTTATTTATTTATTTATCAGCACAAATGCAACACAAATGTAACAAAAGGCAACATAAAGAAATAGTTTCTGGATGGCTCCTAGGGTGAGCCGAAAGACAGAAAAGGGAAGCAGTTGTGCTCCCTCCCATATTTGGTGTGTATGCGTGTGTATATATATATATATAGTACTATTTCCTTTCCTGCCTTTCGGCTCATCACCAGAGACCATCTAGACAGCAAGCCAAGAGTTACGTTGTGTAATTTTTTAGATATGTGTGTTAGTTTTATGAGCTGATCAATAAATTAAATTAGAGAGGCCAGGATAGATCTATTTCGAGCTTATTAGCTCTCATCAGCTGGCTCTCATCAGCTTATTAGCTCTCATCAGCTGGCCATACCCTTTACTGGGATTCGAACCGGGGCTGTATTGCATGCCAGGCAAAGAGCCTAGCACTTCAGCCAAGCCGGCTCCCCTTATTGCATCAGCTAATAAGAGCTAATAAGCTCAAAATCTCCTCTCACAGGGGAGCCACAGAAACAAACGGTGAAGTGGGTGAGTAGGGCCTCTCACAACACTTTGACCTGTAAACACACAGTGTTTGTAAGTAGTATCCTGAATAACGGGAAGCAAGTTTCCTATAATCTATCTCCGCTGTCCTCACCACTCTCTGTAGGGACTTTCTATCTGAGGCACGGCTGCCACCAAACTAAACAGTGATGCCGTTTGTTAAAAAGCTCTCGATTGTGCTTCTGTAAAAGTGGCCAGGACAAAAGGAGAAAGATGTGCTCTCCTCATCCGAAGGTGAAGGCAATATTAGAGCGGGAAGCCCCACGAACCAGAAGGGAACTGCGGGGTTCCTTGGGCTTCGACAACTTCTATCGGCTGTTCATCCCGTCCACAAAAAGCCCTGCCCATCACTGAGCCACTAAAAATGGGAACAGGAGGGATAAAGCCCAAACTGACCGGCCTCTTAATTGGACTATCGAATGTCAAGTGGCTTTCGTAAAGCTGAAACGGTTCTTTGCGGAGGAACCTGTTCTGACCGAGGCTTCCCAAGAGCATGAACTCCCAGTCCTGACAAAAAACCCTTTTATTAATGGACTGAATTCTGCTCCTTCACATCCAGCAAAGTCTTTCGAGGGAGGATTTCCAGTCACAGACCTTCTCTGGCTTGGAGACCTGCCAGGCCGAGATCTGCAGAACTTGGCCAGGAGTCTCGGGAGAGTCAGGAACCAATGAAGCGAACTCATTGTCTCCTGCAAACTCCACTCCCCTTTTGCTCCTCTTTTATTCCCTCTGGGAGGGGCCATTCACCGTCCACCTGTGGCCTTCCTCCCAAGTTGATCCTTGTTCCTTAGCTGTTCCCTTCGTCTGGCTACTCTGCGCCTGCGCACACTGGGAACAGGCTCCAGCTGTTCTTCTGCCTCACTGATGTCTGACTCTGAAGGCAGCTGATAACTGTCAGACGGCCCTGGCCCCCTCTCTGCCTCCGACCCAGAGTCCTCCTCAGAGCCTTCCCCAGACACCAGGACTGGCCCAGGTTCCTCCCCAACCCTCCTCACTGTCTGACTCTGCTGCCAGCTCTGCTGGCTGCTGATAGGCCACAACAGAACTGACCCACAAGCACCCAAACCCGGAGGAGCCGTTCGTAACACAGGCTGATACTAGCGATACAGCAGTGGGAGCCATCCAGTGGTGGGATTCAGCCGGTTCGCATCAGTTCAGGCAAACCACTTGTTAAATTACCTCCCACTCACCCCCGCTATCAAAGTGAATCTTGGGTGCTGCGTTGCAATGGAGAAATGTGTAACAGAGTGGCCGGCCGTGAGGGAAGAAGGCCGCTTTCCCTCTCTCTTCTCCCTGCTCCTCCTCCCCCCCTCCCGCTCCGTTTCCTCTTTCTCCATTACAGCGCAGTGCCCAGGATCCACTTCGATAGTGTGGAGGGGTGTAATTTAACAGCCGGTTCGCCCAGGGTTCGGTTTGCTGTTGCATGGGGCACATCCCGCATGTGTGGCGAAGCTGGAAGACGGGGAATGGGCCACGCCCCTCATGACAGCCCACATGGCCCTGGGCGAACCAGTTGTTAAAAGTATTTGAATCCCACCACCGGCGCTGTCCCTGCTCCAGTGGAATGCGGAGGGGGAAACTCCAATTCTGCGCTTACTACACCTCCCGGAAGCTGACTGACACCGAAAGACCTTGGGCGGTGTGGGAAAAGGAGGCTTATGCGGTTCAATGGGCTCTGTTGACCTGGATGCAGTTTTTAAGAGGGTAGCACAGGGGTCAAATCCGCAATCATCGATCGCACCGCCCCCCCCTTCCCCTCCGGTGTAGATTCGATCGATGGCTGCTGGCAAGATTGCAGCAGTTGTAAACCTTGGGGCTGGTGGAAAAATAGAGTGCCGTTGATTGGACTGTCTAACCCATCGGTCCCAGCTGAGACGAGGGGGCAAAGATGGGATTGGGAATAGATTTCCCCTGAATTTAAAAAAGGCAGCCCTGCGGTGCGAGACCAACAGAACGGGGTTCAATAGAAGCCAGGGGAATGTAGATTGTGGGTTGTTTCCTCTTTTCAAGGTATGTTTCTCACGCATCTGGTACTCAAGACTTCAGATCCCATCATCCCCAGTCTGGTTCTACCCAGGGTGCACAAGGTTGCAGCAGGTGGCAGGAGGGCTGTAAAAATTGGGATTCAGCTAGCTAGTTCCCCAGCCAGCATTTGAGGACTTCAACTCCCAGAATTCCTCAGCCGGTATTTGTGGACTTTAACTTCCAGAATTCCTCAGCCGGCATTTGTGGACTTCAACTCCCACAATTCCTCAGCCGGCATTTGTGGACTTCAATTCCCAGAATTCGTCAGCCAATATTTGTGGACTTTAACTCCCACAATTCCTCAACTGGCATTTGTGGACTGCAACTCCCAGAATTCCTCAGTCAGCATTTGTGGACTTCAATTCCCAGAATTCCTCAGCCGGCATTTGTGGACTTCAACTCCCACAATTTCTCAGCCGGCATTTGTGGACTTCAATTCCCAGAATTCCTCAGCCGGTATTTGTGGACTGCAACTCCCAGAATTCCTCAGTCAGCATTTGTGGACTTCAATTCCCAGAATTCCTCAGCTGGTATTTGTGGACTTCAACTCCCAGAATTCCTCAACCGGTATTTGTGGACTTCAACTCCCAGAATTCCTCAGTCAGCATTTGTGGACTTCAACTCCCACAATTTCTCAGCCGGTATTTGTGGACTTCAATTCCCAGAATTCCTCAGCCGGTATTTGTGGACTTCAACTCCCAGAATTCCTCAACCGGCGTTTGTGAACTTCAACTCCCAGAATTCCTCAACAAGTGTTTGTAGACTTCAACTCCCAGAATTCCTCAACTGGCATTTTTGTACTTCAGCTTCCAGAATTCCCCAACCAGCATTATGGAAAATTGAAAGAGTTGCCATATTTGGAAAACATGATCGCTGAGGAATTCTGGGAGTTGAAGTCCATAAATGCTGGGTGGGGAATTCTGGGAGTCAAAGCCCCCACATCCTGTTTCCAAAAGTGACCCATGAGATAATTCAATCAGGATATAAAGGTAAGACACCCCCTCCCCTCCATAATCTGTCCCATTCAGGTAGAGTATCAAAGGTCCTGGAAGTTCCATCAAACGGGCTGATAAAACCTTTGGCGTGCTTCTGTATTTAAAATAATTAACCTCTTTCTTTCCAGAATGAAGCCAACCCAGCTCCTTGCAAATCAGCCAGTTTGTCTCCAGTCTCCGAGATCCTGACTCCCCGGCCCGGCCCGAGTTACGTGCCTCAGATTGCAAAACCATCCACCACCGATGTTATCAGTGAGTCATTGATTTAATTTCCCGGTTTCTGCTTCAGTAATTTCTGCCGGCGTCTGTATATCAATCTCGTTGTTTGCCAAGGTCATCTGAACAATGCTGGCATTTGCTGTACCCTGAGCTGGGTAAATTTAGGGCGGGGGGAGGTGGCCACAGGGATGGGCTTCTCTAGTGCTCGCTCCCCCCAAATGTTTCCTCCTTCCAGCCACTGATATTGGGGTCCTTGATGTGAGAACACACAACCTTTTGGACTTCTGCAGAACTCTTGGCATGCTCAGAAGTTGTTTCAATGTCCAGGTAGTTCTCCGACTTATAACCGTTTGTTTAGTGACCGGAGTTACAACGGCACCAGTGGTGGGATTCAGAAATTTTTTGCTACCGCTTCGGTGGACATGGCTAGGTGTTCTGGCTCCCCTTTCTCCGACTAATACAAGGCTGGCTGCCTGCCACTGACTCTCTTGGCTGCTTGCCTGAATGACTCTGAACAGATACGAAGCTTCCTAACTCGACTAGACACGAACCTGAAAATCAACACGAATAAACACGAACCTAGAAATCCAACGTTGTTCTCTGCAAGGACTTTCTTAGCAAAGACTTCCTTTTAAACCCTCTTGGGAGGGGCCAGTCATTAGGCAGCTGGGACTACTTCAAATCCTTCGAGGTCGCTTCTGATGCAATTGAAGCCTCCTTTTTTCAGCCCTTCTCATTCTAGCATCAGGGACAAACTGGCCTTGATCCTCCCCACTACTCCAAGACCCAGGTGCCTCCTGATGACCAGCCGGGCTCTCTGCTCTCTCAAGGTCTCCCTCCTCCTCCTCCAGAGCAGACTCATAGGACTTCTCACTAGAGGAGTCCATCAGCAGCTCATCCGGAGCCGGCTGGGCCACAACAGCTAGGTGGTGGTGGTGGAGGAGGAAACGACATGTGACTAAGTGGGCATGGCCAACATGACATCACTCACGCCCACGCCCACTTAGTCACATGCCCCCCACCTAGCCACGCCCACAGGAAAAGGTTGGAAATTTTTTAGGATTTTTTCCCTAACTACCCCCGCTACTCGCCCCTGTTTTCCTGCTTCCTCCCCCCCACCCCGCCTCTTTGGTTGCTTACCTTCTGCGGCAGCTGATCCGGTCTGGAAGACAAGCTGACCAAAGTTTTCAGCGGCCCCTAGCCAGCCGCCGCTACTGGAAAACGGCTGGCTGGCAAAGAAGCCAACCAGCTGCCACCTCTTTGCATACTGGCTATCAAATAGGCCGACTGCTGAAAAGTCCTCTGGTTGGCGAAAAAGAGGCTGCCATTGCCACTATCTTCTTCGCGCATGCACATCCCATTGGCTTGTATGTCCACGGTGACCGCTGGGCGGAGTGAGCAACCCGTGACAGGGGGACCAGTTCAGGGGCGTGGCCAACTAGCCACTGCTAGCGGTTCACTGAACGTGGCAAAATTTCTGCCACCGGTTTGGGTGAACCGCTGCAGCACGATAAAAATTCGGACGCTTGGTAGCTGGCTCATATTTACGATGGTTGCTGTGTCCTGGGGGGTCATGCGATTCACTTTTGTGACCTTCTGGCCAGTGACGTCAGTGGGGAAAGCCAGATTCGCTTAACAACGGGGTCTGAGCAATGGCAATGATGAACACGTGTGACCCAAAAATGGTTGTAAAACGGGGCAAAACTCACTTCACCACAGTCTCTGTTAGCAACTCTGGGTTCAGGACCAGTGTCACAACTCTGGTCCCGTAACCAGTATTAGGAAAATAAATGCGGAATAGTGGAATACACCGGACAGTAAAGAGGTACGTTGCTTTTTCTGGCCAATGGAAGAGTGATCTGGGTACAGGGGATATAGTCATCACACCCTTGTCATGGTCAGACCACTCACTTCTCCGGCTCGACTTTCCAACCGCCACCCCCCACCGCGGGGAGGCGGAGCCTGAGTTACCCATCTGGTTCCGCCCCAGGCGCCTGATGGACCCTGATGGGTTCCAGGCGGCGCTTGGGCCACTTCCTGTACCCCTGACCCGCGCCCCGACCGAGGACCTCGTGGCCGCTTGGAATACTGCGACCACGGGGGCCTTGGATCGGGTCGTGCCCTTGCGGCCTCTCTTGCGGCGGCAAGCCACCCTGGCTCCTTGGTTTACCGAGGAGCTAAGGGTGATGAAACGCCACAAGAGATGCCTAGAGAGAAGATGGAGGTCTACTCGATCTGAATCTGACCGGACACAGGTAAGAGCCCATTTACGGACTTACATTGTGGCGCTGAGAGTGGCCAAACGTCATCATTGTGCCGCTCTCATAGCATCCGCAGAAAACCGCCCTGCCGCCCTGTTTAGGGTGACCCGCTCCCTCCTTCAACAGAGGGTGCGGGAAGCCCCGTTACAGGGTAGAGCAGAGGAATTTGTGTCTTTTCTGCAGGAGAAAACCGCTCAAATACAGAACGAGCTAGCCCCCATTGACGGCCCAGTGGGATGCCACGAGACAGATCTTGTTTGGGAGGAGTTTGACTCCGTTTCTTCCGAAGACATGGACAGGTTACGTGGGCGACTGCGAGCCACCACATGTTTATTGGACCCGTGTCCCTCCTGGCTTGTACTGGCATCCTGGGAGGTGACACGAGGCTGGCTCCAAGAGGTTATCAACGCATCTTTAAGTGAGGGTTCCTTGCCCGCCTCCCTAAAAGAGGCTATGGTGAGGCCCCTCCTTAAGAAGCCCTCTTTGGATCCAGCTCTTTTAAACAACTATCGTCCAGTCTCCAACCTTCCCTTTCTGGCGAAGGTTGTCGAGAGTGTGGTGGCACAACAGTTTCCCTGTCACCTGGAGGAAGTGGATTATCTAGATCCGCGCCAGTCCGGCTTTCGGCCCGGGCATAGCACCGAGACGGCATTGGTCGCGTTGGTTGATGATCTCTGGAGGGCCAGAGATGGGGGTTGTTCCTCCATCCTGGTCCTATTAGACCTCTCGGCGGCTTTTGATACCATCGACCGTGGTATCCTATTGCGTCGGCTGGGGGGGTTGGGGGTGGGAGGCACCGTTTTACGGTGGTTCTCCTCCTACCTCTCTGGCCGATCGCAATTTGTGTTGGCGGGAGAGCAGAAGTCGACCTCGAGACCCCTCACATGTGGGGTGCCTCAGGGGTCGGTCCTCTCGCCTCTCCTGTTTAACACATATATGAAGCCGCTGGGTGAGATCATCCGTGGTTTTGGGGTAGAGTACCATCTATACGCTGACGACACTCAGCTGTATATATCTACCCCAAACCACCCCAACGATGCCGTAGCGGTGATGTGCCAGTGCCTGGAAGCCGTACGGATCTGGATGGGAAGAAACGGACTCAGGCTCAACCCGACCAAGACCGAGTGGCTGTGGTTTCCGGCTGCCCGATTCAACCAGCTGACTCCATCGCTGGCCATTGGGGGCGAACATCTTGCCCCAGTGGATGGGGTGCGCAACTTGGGTGTCCTCCTGGATGCCCGGCTGTCCATGGAAGATCAAGTGACAGCCGTGGCCAGGAGGGCGTTTTACCAGGTTCGCCTGGTTCGCCAGTTGCGCCCCCTATTGGATCGGGACGCCCTGCGCACAGTCACTCATGCTCTCGTGACGTCCCGACTGGACTATTGTAACTCTCTCTACATGGGGCTCCCCTTGAGGAGCACTCGGAGACTTCAGCTAGTCCAGAATGCAGCCGCGCGAGCAATTATGGGAACCTCGAGGTTTACCCATGTAACACCGCTCTTGCGCGAGCTGCACTGGCTGCCTGTCGTCTTCCGAGTGCGCTTCAAGGTTTTAATTACCATCTTTAAAGCGCTCCATGGCTCGGGACCTAGCTATTTGCAGGACCGGATCCTGCCTCATACATCCTCACGGCCGATTCGCTCCCACAGAGAGGGGCTTCTCCGGGTGCCGTCCACTAGACTTTGTCAGCGGGCGACGCCCAGGGGAAGGGCTCTCTCTGTGGCGGGCCCAGCCCTCTGGAACGACCTTCCCCCCGACATTAGAACAACCACGGACCTCCGCTCCTTCCGTCTTAAACTAAAAACACATCTGTTCTGCTTTAGTTAGGAATTTTAGTAGTTTTAACTGGGATTTTAGCGCAGGGATGTATTTAATTCGTTTTTATTGTATGTATGTTGTTTTTTATGGTTTTATTTGCCCTGTGCACCGCTCCGAGTCCCCCCGGGAGATGGAGCGGTCAATAAATTCAAGATTTATTATTATTTATTATTATTATTTAACCACACACAAACTCTAAAACTCTAATAGTTAGAAAATAGTCTTTACTTTGTAGCAACTAAAATACTTCTTCCGACCAGTGATCCTAACTTCTCAAACAATAACAGTCCTTCACCAAACACAGAGTTATCTTACAATGATGCAAAACAAATACTTCTTCTTTCTTCAGTCTTCAGCTTCAGTTCCTCAGTAGCAAACAGTAAGCACAAGAATCAAAGGGAATCGAAAAGGGAATGAACTGTGTTTCTGGGCTTCCTTATATGGTAGAGCTGAGAAGCACAGCCAATCAGAATTCAACACATAGTTCTTAAAGCTACATAACTCCTTAAGAACATAGGCTCATATATATTGTCAACCCAATATCAGGCTGAATATCCTAACAGTCTCGCTTAGCCACAGAATTTTGGGGCACAATTTGTGGTCGCAAATCTAGGACTACCTGTGTTCTATTTTAGCTGAAACAAGGAACAAACCTTCCTCCCCCCTTCTTTCTCTCTAAAACAGCCTTGCGGAGTCCGCTAAATTCTTTCACCAGCCATTTTGGTTCGTCCTTTGGGATGATGCCTCACGGTACCCTCAACGGGGAATTGCCTGCACCGGGTTCCTACATCAGCATCCATCTTTCTGCAGGCCCCGGAGGCTACGGACGGTCCCCTCTGGTGAGCATCGGGGCAGCCTTCCCAACTGGGTTTCTAAAAAGGGGAGGGGGGGGGCGAGATTGAGATGAAACCCAGTTAGGTCAAATGATCTGACAATCATTCATCCGGGAGGTGAAAAATAGCCCGTGGCCATCCCCCAATCAAGAGGTAGCAGGTGTGGTCTGTCAGCCGCCGGCCCCTTCAGCAGCCGAATTGGAGGAGGAGGAGGAGGAATGAGGGGGAGTCAGGGTCAGCATCAAGGCAGCCTGAGGGGGAAGAGGGGGAAGAGGGAATGGAGATGACAGGGAGACAGAGGCGGAGCGTGGGCTGTCCGTCAGCCCTCAGATGGAAAGTCAACAGCCCTCCAGGTCTGGAGGAAGAGGAGGGACAGCTGAGTCCAGTGCCTGACGCGTGGATGCAAAGAAGGCAGAGGAGAGGAGAGCAGTGGAAATCTATGGGCCGGTCCTCGGGACGGAAGAGCCAGCACTGCTAGAAAAGCCCTACCTTAACTCTGGGGATGAAAAGCCAGGGGCAGAGATGAATAGGTGTGGCAGAAAACTATTTATCTCCCTGCCAGTCAGCCCCTGATAGCCCACTCTTCCGAATCCTATCTGGAAAGTATCGGAATTCTTCTTGGAATCTGCAGTGCCTTCTGAGTGTGTGTGTGTGTGTGTGTGTGCTTGTGTGTGTTTGTGTGTCTGTCTATCTGCTGGAAGAAAGCAAGCACATCTTCCAGGACTTCCTTCGCAAGTGTGGGAAGAGAGAGACAGAGACAGAGACACAGAGAGACTGAGGGAGACAGACAGACACACACACACACACACACACACAAAGAGAGAGACAGAAAGAGAGAGGCAGAGAGAGGCAGAGACAGAGAGAGGCAGAGGGAGAGGGAGAGGAAGAGAGAGAGAGAGAGACAAAGAGAGCGAAAGAGACAAAGAGAGAGAGAAACAGAGAGAGAGAGAGAGACAAAGAGAGTCAGGGAGAGATACAGAGGGAGACAGAGAGAGAGAGACAAAGAGAGAGACAGGGAGAGAGAGAGAGACAAAGAGAGGCAAAGAGAGACAGAGACAGAGACAGAGAGTCAGAGGGAGAGAGAGACAGAGAGAAGCAGAGGGAGAGGGAGAGGGAGAGGAAGAGAGAGAGAGGGCGAGAGGGAGAGGCAGAGAGACAGAGAGAGAGACAAAGAGAGAGAGACAGAGACAAAGAGAGTCAGAGGGAGAGAGACAGAGGGAGACAGAGAGAGAGACAAAGAGAGAGACAGAGGGGGAGAGAGACAGAGAGAGAGACAAAGAGATAGAGAGAGAGACAGTCAGAGGGAGGGAGGGAGAGACAGAGAGAGAGACAAAGAGAGAGAGAGACAAAGAGAGTCAGAGGGAGAGGGAGAGACAAAGAGGGACAGAGAGAGACAGAGACAAAGAGAGTCAGAGGGAGAGAGAGACAAAGAGAGGGAGAGGGAGAGGAAGAGAGAGAGAGGGAGAGGCAGAGAGACAGAGAGAGAGAGACAGAGACAAAGAGAGTCAGAGGGAGAGATACAGAGGGAGACAGAGAGAGACAAAGAGAGAGACAGAGGGAGAGAGAGAGACAGAGAGAGAGAGACAAAGAGAGTCAGGTAGAGAGAGAGAGACAGAGAGAGACAGAGAGAGAGACAAAGAGAGAGACAGAGACAAAGAGAGTCAGAGGGAGAGAGAGACAAAGAGAGAGACAGAGGGAGAGAGAGACAGAGAGACAGAGAGACAGAGACAGAGTCAGAGGGAGGGAGGGAGACAAAGAGAGAGACAGAGAGAGACAGAGACAGAGAGAGACAGAGAGACAGAGACAAAGAGTCAGAGGGAGAGAGAGAGACAAAGAGAGAGACAGAGGGAGAGACAGATAGAGAGACAGAGAGAGAGACAGAGAGACAAAGAGAGAGAGAGAGAGTGACAGAGACAAAGAGAGTCAGAGGGAGAGAGAGACAAAGAGAGAGAGACAGAGACAAAGAGAGTCAGAGGGAGAGAGACAGAGGGAGACCGAGAGAGAGAGACAAAGAGAGAGACAGAGGGAGAGAGAGACAGAGAGAGAGACAGACAGAGAGACAGTCAGAGGGAGAGAGAGAGAGACAGAGAGGGACAGAGAGAGAGAGAGACAAAGAGAGTCAGAGGGAGAGAGAGACAAAGAGAGAGAGAGAGACAAAGGGAGTCAGAGGGAGAGAGACAGAGAGACAAAAGAGGGACAGAGAGAGACAGAGACAAAGAGAGTCAGAGGGAGAGAGAGACAGAGAGAGGGAGAGGGAGAGGAAGAGAGAGAGAGGGAGAGAGGGAGAGGCAGAGAGACAGAGAGAGAGACAGAGAGAAAGAGACAAAGAGAGAGAGAAACAAAGAGAGAGAGACAGAGACAAAGAGAGTCAGAGGGAGACAGAGAGAGAGAGACAAAGAGAGAGACAGAGGGAGGGGGAGAGAGACAGAGAGAGACAAAGAGAGAGAGAGAGACAAAGAGAGTCAGAGGGAGAGAGAGAGACAAAGAGAGACAAAGGGGGAGAGAGACAAAGAGAGACAGAGACAGAGACAAAGAGTCAGAGGGAGGAAGAGAGAGACAAAGAGAGAGACAGAGGGAGAGAGACAGAGACAGAGAGAGACAGAGAGACAGAGACAAAGAGTCAGAGGGAGAGAGAGAGAGACAAAGAGAGAGACAGAGGGAGAGACACAGAGAGAGAGACAGAGAGAGAGACAGAGAGACAAAGAGAGAGAGAGTGACAGAGACAAAGGGTCAGAGGGAGAGAGAGAGAGACAAAGGGAGAGAGAGAGAGACAAAGAGAGAGACAGAGAGAGACAGAGACAAAGATCAGAGGGAGGGAGGGAGAGACAAAGAGAGAGAGAGACAGAGAGAGACAGAGAGATAGAGAGACAGAGACAAAGAGTCATAGGGAGAGAGAGAGAGACAAAGAGAGAGACAAAGGGAGAGAGAGAGACAGAGAGAGACAGAGGGGGAGAGAGAGAGACAAAGAGAGACAGAGAGACAGAGAGAGAGACAAAGAGAGAGAGACAGAGTGACAGAGACAGAGTCAGAGGGAGAGAGAGAGACAAAGAGAGAGACAAAGGGAGAGAGAGAGACAAAGGGAGAGACAGAGAGACAGAGACAAAGAGTCAGAGGGAGGGAGAGAGAGACAAAGAGAGAGACAGAGGGGAATTGAGAGACAGAGACAGAGACAGAGACAAAGAGTCAGAGGGAGAGAGGGAGAGACAGAGAGAGAGAGGGAGAGAGAGACAGAGACAGAGACAAAGAGTCAGAGGGAGAGAGAGAGAGACAGAGGGAGGGAGAGAGAGACAAAGAGAGAGAGGGAGAGACAGAGAGACAGAGACAAAGAGAGTCAGAGGGGGAGAGAGGGAGACAAAGAGAGAGAAAGAGAGAGTCAGAGGGAGAGAGAGAGAGAGAGAAACACTTCTGGTGTATTGGGGGCATTTTAGTGGGAAAGGGACCCAGCGTCACTTTCCACAGGACCTGGAGACTTCATAGCCCACTGAGAGAGAACGGCAACTGGCGCTCCTAAAGGGAACGTTTTGTTAACTACAAAGAGCTTGTCAAGTTTGGGAGTTGGGTCAGAACAGCAGGCGTCTCGGAATAACGCACTAAAAACCGTGTTTCTCAACCTTGGCAATTTTTAAGACGTGTGGACTTCAACTCCCAGAATTCCCCAGCCAGTATGGTCCCTGAGTCTCCGAGACTCCTTGCCAAATTCTGCAGAGATCGGCCTGGCAGCTCTCCAAGCCAGAGAAGGTCTGTGACTGGAAATCCTCCCTTGAAAGACTTGGCTGGATGCGAAGGAGCAGAATTCACAGTCCATTAATAAATTAAATTTTGTGGGGACCGGGAGTTCGCTTCATGCTCTTGGGAAGCCTCGGTCAGAACAGGGATGAATCAAGTAAGGACATAGTGGTCCTTTGTCTATATATATAATTTTGTATTTTTTTCCTGTACTTCGCCTGTACGAGTCATTTCTACAACATCAAAGCTGTGCGTTCAGCTGGAAAGCTTCCAAAGCTAAAGCAGATTTTCATTACGAGTCCCAGCTGATCTCTGATTCCTTCCTTGGTTTCCACAGGCGGCTTTTGAATCACACCCACATTTGCGGGGATCGCCCCCCTCGGCCTCCCTCCCTGCTATTTCCGGCAGCAAGCCGTAAGTCCGGTTTCCTGATTGGGAGGCGGGTGGGAAAGGGGATGTTTCTCGGTGATTGCAAACATAGCAGGATTTGATATATTTGATTGATTTCCATCTGTGCTTATTTCTGTCTTGCCCAGAGAAGACTCTAGAGCAGGGGTCTCCAACCTTTGCAACGTTAAGTCTGAAGGACTCCCGCTCCTAGAATTCTCCAGCCAGCTAAGCTGGCTGGAGAATTCTGGGAGCTGAAGTCCTTCAGACTTAACGTTGCAAAGGTTGGAGACCCCTGAAGTCCTTCAGACTTAAAGTTGCAAAGGTTGGAGACCCCTGAAGTCCTTCAGACTTAAAGCTGCAAAGGTTGGAGACCCCTGAAGTCCTTCAGACTTAAAGCTGCAAAGGTTGGAGACCCCTGAAGTCCTTCAGACTTAAAGCTGCAAAGGTTGGAGACCCCTGAAGTCCTTCAGACTTAAAGCTGCAAAGGTTGGAGACCCCTGCTCTAGAGGGTAGACTGATGGCGAACCTTTTTTGCCGCGGGTGCCAAAAGCACGCGCTTGTGCAATATTGCACGCACTCGGGTGCCCACCCCCATAATTTAATCCCCCCCATGCCATGCCCCGTGTGCATGCATGTATGACACCTCGCCCTGTTGCCCTGTGCATACATGCACAACTTTCTTGGAGCCTGGGGAGAGTGAAAATGCCCCCCTCCCAGAGGCCCTCCGGAGGCTGGAAACAGCCCTATTACCAAATTTCCGGTGGGCCATTTTTTGCGCTTTGGGGGGTTTATAAATAAATAAATAAATACAATAGCAGAGTTGGAAGGGACCTTGGAGGTCATCTAGTCCAACTCCCTGCCTAGGCGGGAAGCCCTATACCATTTCAGACAAATGGCTATCCAACATCCTCTTAAAGACTTCCAACGTTGGGGCATTCACAACTTCTGGAGGGAAACTGTTCCACTGGTTAATTGCTCTCACTGTCAGGAAATTCCTCCTCAGTTCTAAGTAGCTTCTCTCCTTGATTAGTTTCCACCCATTGCTTCTTGTTCTGCCCTCAAGTGCTTTGGAGAATTTCCTGAACCCTCCAGATGACAAAAAACTGCTGAAAATCAAGGCCGAAAATCAGCTGGCCAGCGTGTTGCATGCATGCTAGAGCTGACAGGGCAACATCTCGTGTGCCCTCAGAAATGGCTCCGTTGCCACCTATGGCATGCATGCCACAGGTTCGCCATCACGGCTCTAAGACCTAGAACTGTGATGGTGAACATGGCACGTGTGCCAGAAGTGGCACGCAGAGCCATCTCTCCGGGCACAACGGCCGTCACCCATTGCTCTTCTGGGTTCTGGTGAGCACATGCACGTCTTTGCACGTGAGCGACCACTGGAACCAGGAAAAGCAGCTCCCTGGCACACATGCGCGTGCCAGGCGACGAGTTTACAGTTTCCAGCACGCACATGCATATCGGCCAGCTAGCCAGCTGTTCAACACCTATATGAAGCCGCTGGGCGAGATCATCCATGGTTTTGGGGTAGAGTTCCATCAGTACGCTGATGATACTCAGCTGTACATCTCTACCTCTAACCACCCCAACGATGCCGTTGACGTGATGTCCCGGTGTCTGGAGGCCGTGCGGGTCTGGATGGGGAGGAACAAACTTCAACTCAACCCGTCCAAGACCGAGTGGCCATGGTTCCCGGTGTCTCGATATAGCCAGTTAGTTCCATCTCTGGCTATCGGGGGCGAGTCATTAGCCCCCGTGGAAAGGGCCCGCAACTTTGGCGTCCTCCTGGATTCCCGGCTGTCCTTGGATGACCATGTGACGGCCGTGGCCAGGGGGGCTTTTTATCAGGTTCACCTGATACGCCAGTTGCGCCCCTTTCTAGATCGAGACGCCCTACGTACAGTCACTCAAGCCCTCGTCATTTCCCGCCTGGACTACTGCAATGCTCTCTACATGGGACTACCCTTGAGGTGCACCCGGAGACTCCAGCTAGTGCAGAATGCGGCCGCGTGGGGGATTCTGGGAGTCTCACGGGACTCCCATGTAACACCTCTCCTGCGCGAGCTGCACTGGCTGCCTGTGGTCTTCCGGGTGCGCTTCAAGGTGTTGGTAACCATCTTCAAAGCGCTCCATGGCTCGGGTCCTGGTTATTTGCAAGACCGCCTCCTGCCACATACCTCCCTTCGACCTATCCGCTCCCACAGAGAGGGCCTCCTCAGGGTGCCGTCTGCCGGTCAATGTGGTGGGTCCACCACCTTCTCTGTGGTGGGTCCAGCCCTCTGGAACGACCTGCCCCCTGACCTTCGTACCATTACGGACCTACGCCTCTTCCGCCGGGCGCTTAAAACACACTTTTTCCATCTGGCTGGCCCGGCATAGATTAAATGGTTTAATTTTAAATTCAACATTTTTAATTGTTTTAACTACGTTTTAGCACAGATTTAACTATTTAATTCTATTTTATATTGTGTCTATTTGTTGTGGGTGTTTTATTCTTTCTGTGCACCGCCCTGAGTCCCACCAGGGAGAATCGGGCGGAATATAAATCTGAAAAATAAATAAAATAAAGAAATAGTCTTCGCATGTGCATGGATGGCGGAAACCGGAAGACCAGGTGACCGGTGTGCATGCGCAGTTGCGCCCGCTGGAAACCGGAAGCTCAGCTTCCTGGTGTGCACATACGCACCAGGGAATTGGTCTTCCGGTTTCCGGCCGTCCCGCCTTGCATGCATGCTCCCGTTAAAGCTGAAAAGGTTCGCCAACACTGATCTAGAAGATTTACCATCAAATAAAAACAAACGATAAAGACATTCAAACATTAAAAGAATAACATGAATTGATTATTGGAGATTTAGGATCGCGATCTCTAAAGCTTTCGGATCAGGTGCTTCTTGACTTACGAACAGTTCAAAGTTACAACGGCACCGAAAAATGTGTGATGCGTGACCATCGTTCACACTTTAAGACCGTTGCAGCATCGCCATGGTGACGTCATCCAAATTTTAGATGGTTAGCAACTGACTCATATTTATGACGTTTGCCGTGTGCGATCCCCTTTTTTGTGACCATCTGACGAGAAAAGTCACCGCGAAAGCCAGATTCACTTAGCCACCGTGTTACTCACTGAACCGCTGCCGCGATTCATTTAACAGTGGTGGCAAGAATGGTCGCAAAATGGGGCTTAGCACCTGTTTCGCTTAGCGACATAAACGTTGGGCTCAATTGTGGTCGTAGGTCCGAGGATTAGATGCAATAGCAGTTAATTCTTGGATCCTGACAGGGCCTACTCCTTCCACGTAAGCGCTGACGGGCAGATGCAGCCGGTGCCCTTCCCTCCCGATGCCCTGATCGGCTCCGGCATCCCCCGCCACGCCCGCCAGCTCCACACGCTCTCCCACGGCGAGGTGGTCTGCGCCGTCACCATCAGCAACTCCACCCAGCACGTCTACACGGGGGGCAAAGGCTGCGTGAAGGTCTGGGATGTGGGGCAGCCGGGCACCAAGACGCCCGTGGCGCAGCTGGATTGCCTGGTACGTACAAGGAGGATGCTTTTTACGACGGTCCGACAATTAGCCGTTGATGTGATCATGTGTGCCATTTGTCTGAAAGGGTATAGGGCTTCCTGCCTAGGCAGGGGGTTGGAGTAGATGACCTCCAAGGTCCCTTCCAACTCTGCTATTGTATTGTATTGTATTGTATTGTATTGTATTGTATTGTATTGTATTGTATTGTATTGTATTGCAATGCATTGCATTGCATTGCATTGCATTGCATTGCATTTTATTATTACTTTGCATGTCTGGCTGATTTGATCTGATAAGGTTCTGCTCCATTCATGCAAGACATTTGGCTGAGTTTTGGGTCAAAAATGGGATGACTCCCTTGATATTTCCTTCGGTGTTCAGGATTCAGGTTTTATGTATCAAGCACTCGTACAGCGCTTAATAGAATAGCAGAGTTGGAAGGGACCCTGGAGGTCATCTAGTCCAACCCCCTGCCTAGGCAGGAAGCCCTATACCATTTCAGACAAATGGCTATCCAACATCTTCTTGAAGAATTCCAGTGTTGGGGCATTCACAACTTCTGGAGGCAACTTCTGTTCCACTGATTAATTGTTCTCACTGTCAGGAAGTTTCTCCTTAGTTCTAAGTTGCTTCTCTCCTGGATTCGTTTCCACCCATTGCTTCTTGTCCTGCCCTCAGGTGCTTTGGAGAATAGCTTGACTTCCTCTTCTTTGTGGCAACCCCTGAGATATTGGAAGGCTGCTATCATGTCTCCCCTGGTCCTTCTTTTCAATAGACTAGAATTCCCAATTCCTGCAATCTCAAAGAAGGCAACTGGAGTTTCTGGTTTTTCTTTGAAGACATCTAGCTTCTCATCCAATAAGCTTCTGAGGAACTTCAGTGGAACAACTTGCCTCCAAAAGTTGTGAATGCTCCAACACTGGAAGTTTTTAAGAAGACACTGGACAAGCATTTGTCTGAAATGATATAGGGTTTTCTACCTGAGCAGGGGGTTGGACTAGAAGTCCTCCAATGTCCCTTCCAACTCTGTTATTCCTATTTATTCCAATCCTATCCTATCCTATCCTATCCTATCCTATCCTATGAAATTGGAGAGCTGTTTCTCCAGAATGCCATACCAATGTTTCTCAACCTTGGCAGCCTGAAGATGTGTGATATTTAACTCCCAGAATTCCCCAGCCAGCATGGAATTCTGGGAGTTGAAGTCCACACATCTCCAAGCCGTCAAGGCTGAGAAACATTGGTATAGATTCTCTTTGCTTGAGCAGGAGGTTGGACTAGAAGACCTCTAAGGTCCCTTCTGACTTGGTTAGTCTGTGAAATCAGCTTCCTCCGGTGCTTTCACTTAAAAAAAAACCACCACCACCAAATTTCTAGTCCTTAGCAGTGTAAAGAATATTTACAATGCAATGCAATGCAATGCAATGCAATGCAATGCAATGCAATGCAATGCAATGCAATGCAATGCAATGCAATGCAATGCAATGCAATGCAATGCAATGCAATGCAATGCAATGCAATACAATACAATACAATACAATAGCAGAGTTGGAAGGGACCTTGGAGGTCTTCTAGTCCAACCCCCTGCCTAGGCAGGAAGCCCTATACCAGTGATGGCGAACCTATGGCACGGGTGCCACAGGTGGCATGCAGAACCATTTCTTAGGGCACGCAAGGCCTTGCCCTGTCAGCCCCAGCGTGCATGTATGCGCTGGCCAGCTGATTTAGGCCTTCTTTTGAGGCCGTTTTTCGCTCTCTGGAGGCTTCAGGGAAGCTCCTGAAGCCTCTGGAGGTGGGGAGGGGAGGCTGTTTTCACCCTCCCCAGGCTCCTAGAAAGCCTCTGGAGCCTGGGGAGGGCGAAAAAAGTATGCTAAAAGCAGGGGGTCGCACACATAGCATTATGGGTGTGGCACGCCCATGCACGACCCCCCTGCGCTCCCCCCATTTTTGGCACGCCAGCCAAAAAAGGTTCGCCATCCCTGCCCTATACCGTTTCAGACAAATGGCTCTCCAACCTCTCCTTGAAGACTTCCAGTGTTGGGGCATTCACAACTCATTTTGAACCACGTGATTTGAGAGGTGCCAGGGGTTAGGATGGTGGGAAGCTAAGCTATGAGATTCGTCCATGTCTTGAGGGTTCATGACTGGAAGAGACATGGCAATAAGGTCAGCCAATGAAGAGACATGGCAACTGGGTCAGCCAATGAGGACTGTTTAGAAACAGAAACAGTATTTGCTGTGTGAGCAACAAGGAGACAGCAAGGAGCCTGCAGGTGGCTTATCTCTTTAGCTCTGAGTCTGTGCTGACCTCTGAACTAGTCTGCTGCTGGTATTTGCTTGTATTTGCTACCATGTTGGAAAACCTGCTTTTGGTATTGTATCTTTACTTCATGTGTTATATCAGGGATCCTCAACCCCCCGGGCCGCGGACCGGTGCCGGTCCGTGGCTTGATAGTAACCGGGCTGGAGTGAGCGGCGGAGAGAGTAGCGCAACTCTTAGGAACGTGTAGCAAACGCTCCCGCTATCCTGGCGGCTGGCCGGGGCGCTCCCCAGGGGCAGGACGGGGGCAATGGCCTGCATTGGGGGGGCGTCGGGGCACCACCAAGCCCTGCGTGGGGGGAAGGGGCTGCCAGGCCCTCCTGCCCGGGACGCAACCTGTCCTTCCCTGCCCCAGCCAAGGATCCTTCGCCCCTGGCAGCTTTCCCGCCCGGTTGCACGTGACCGCCGAACGCGCGCGCGCCCCACGTGACTCGAGGCTCCCACCGGTCAGCGGAATTTTTTTTACATGAAACCGGTCCCTGGTGCCAAAAAGTTTGGGGACCCCTGTGTTATATTATATACTGTATAAAGAGAAGTGAATGAATCCCGCTGAACCAGTTCCCTGGGTGTGCTTTCTGGATGTCATTGCTGCACGAAACTGACAAGATTTATATACCGTATTTTTTGGAGTAGAAGACGCACCATTTTCCCTCAAAAAAAGAGGGTGAAAATCTGGCTGCGTCTTCTACACTGAATACAGCATTTTGGGCCTCCCAAAACCCCGCCCCCTCGCCAAAATAGCTGTGCAGAGCCTTTAGGAGGCTTCCAGGGTGCTCCTGGGGGCTGGGGTGGGCAGAAATGAGCAAAAAAGGGCTGTTTTTTTGCTTGCTCCCCCCCCCTCCAGCCCCCAGGGTTACTCTATAACAGGGGTCCCCAGCCTTTTTTGCACCAGGGACCGGTTTCATTTTAAAGAAAATTCTGTGGACCGGCTGGCGTAGAGGAGGAGCGGGGGGGAGGGGGAACAGGCAGCGCATGCAGGGGGAGTCGGCTCACTCAGCCCTCTAGGGCCTCCAATGGCGCGAACGGCCACGCCTGCGCTCTCCCGCATCCGGTGCGTGCTCTGCCCAGGGGGCTGCCCCCTCCTCCCTCCTCCTCCTCTCCAGCCCTGTGGCCTGGTTCCTATCAAGCCACGGACCGGCACCAGTCCGCGGACCGGGGGTTGGGGACCCCTGCTCTATAAGCCTCCTATGCGTGCCCTTTTTTGACAAAAAACCCCCCCAAAATGTGAAAAACGGGCCGTTTTTGGGAGGTCTGCAGAGTGCAAAACCTTTTTTTTAATTTGCCTCTTCAAAATCTTGGTGCGTCTTATACTCTGAAAAATACGGTAATTCTCTGCCTTTCTCCCTCTAGAACCGAGATAATTACATCCGATCTTGTAAGCTGCTTCCCGACAGCCGCAGCCTCATCGTCGGGGGCGAGGCCAGCACCTTGTCCATCTGGGACTTGGCGGCCCCCACGCCCCGGATCAAGGCCGAGCTGACTTCCTCCGCCCCGGCCTGCTACGCTCTGGCCATCAGCCCCGACGCCAAAGTCTGCTTCTCCTGCTGCAGCGACGGCAACATCGTGGTCTGGGATCTGCAGAACCAAACCATGGTTAGGTGAGAGAGAGCCATGGCGGTCTAATCTGGCGTTTCCTAAAACCGTTTGAGAAGTTTAGCGGCCGAATGCTAGTTGTGAACACTGAGGAGGGAACGCAGGCAGCCTTACCGGTAGTCCTCTACTTACAACCATTCGTTTAGTGACCGTCCAAAGTTGCAACGATGCTGAAAAAAGTGACTTATGACCAGTTTTTACATTCGCAACCATCGCAAGCATCTCTGGGGTCAAAATTCAGAGCGCTTAACAACTGGCTCGTAGTTATGACGGTTGCAATGTCCAGGAGTCACGTGATTACCATTTGTGACCTTCCTGGCCGATTTCCGACAAGCAAAGTCAATGGGGGATCCCAGATTCGCTTAACGACCACATGAGTCACTTAACAACTGCAGTGATTCACTAAACGTCTGAGGCAAAAAAAAAGGTTGTAAACTGTGGGGAAGCTCCCTTAACAACTGTCTTGCTTTGCAGTGGAAATTATGGGCTTCACTGAGGTCGTAAGTGGAAGACTACCTGCTTTTAAATTCTTCTTCCTTCCCGAAGCAGAAAAACTAAAATATTCCTTCAACTTTAGTAAGGTTGTATGATGCTGATGCTGCTGTTACTACAGGTAGTCCTCAACTTACAACAGTTCACTTAGTGACCGAAGTTACAACGGCACGGAAAAAGTGACTTATGACCGTGTTTCACACTTACGACCGTTGCAGCATCCCCATGATCACGCGGTCAAAATTGAGGCACTTGGCAACTGACTCACATTTATGACAGTCGCAGAGTCCTATGTGATTCGCTTCTGCGACCTTCCAACACGCAAAGTCAATGGGGAAATTCACTTAACAGCCGTGTTTCTAATTTAACAACTGCGGTGATTCCCTTAACAACTGTGGCGAGGAAGGTCGTAAAATGGGGCAAAACTCACTTAACAAATGTATTACTTAACAACAAAAACTGGGGTCTCAATGGTGGTCGTAAGTCGAGGACTACCTGTATTATTAATGTTATTCTTCTGCTGACATTTATTCAAACCCCACATTCTTTAAACCTGGTTATTTCAGGAAATCACACTGGTTAAGCTTCTCCCAGCCCCAAAGCAAATACAGGTAGTTCTCATCTTATAGGTAGCTCTCATCTCACCCTTAATAATAATAATAATAATAATAATAATAATAATAATTTTAATTTATAGCCTGCTCTCTCTCCCCGAAGGGACCCCGAGACGGGGCACAGGGAATTTAAAATACATATAAAATCACAGACATAGTACAATATTAAAATGAAATTAAACTAACCCTGCGCTAAAATCCCATATTAAAGCTAAAAATAAGTCGCTAAAAACCCTAAAAACAATTGATTACCCCAGGTCGGCCAAGCAGAAGAAGTGTGTTTTTAATTTTTGACGGAAGGAGCGGAGGTCCGTAGTTGTTCTAATTTCGGGGGGAAGGTCGTTCCAGAGGGTCGGGCCCACTACAGAGAAGGCCCTTCCCCTGGGCGTCGCCCGCTGGCACAGCCTAGTGGACGGCACCCAGAGAAGTCCCTCTCTGTGGGAGCGAATCGGCCGCAGGGATGTATGGGGCAGGATGCGATCCCGCAAAGAGCACCCGGAGGCTCCAACTGGTCCAGAATGCGGCCGCACGGGTAATTATGGGGGCGACGCGACAGTCCCATGTAACACCCCTCCTGCGCGAGCTCCACTGGCTTCCGGTGGTTTTCCGGGTGCGATTCAAGGTGTTGGTTACCATCTTTAAAGTGCTCCATGGCTTAGGACCTGGGTACCTACGAGATCGCCTTTTGCCCCCGAGAGCCTCCCACCGGCCAGTACGCTCCCCTAGAGAGGGTCTCCTCATGGTGCCGTCGGCTAGACAATGTCGACTGGCGACACCCAGGGGGAGAGCCTTCTCCGTGGGAGCCCCTGTCCTCTGGAACGAATGGCCCCCGGAATTAAGAACTATCCCTGACTTACGCACCTTCCGCCGTGCTCTCAAAACCTTTCTCTTCCAACAAGCCGGGCTGGCATAAAACATGGTTTTTAAATTTTAAATTTAAATTTTTATTATTTTAATTAGGGTTAGTTTGGCGGGTTTTTTCCATGTTTCGGCCAATATTTTAATGATGTCTTTTAAAAGCTTTCTTTTAACTTTTATATATTTGTTTTTATTTTGACTGTACACTGCCCTGAGTCCTTCGGGAGTAGGGCGGTATAAAAACCCAATAAACTCTAAACCTAAACCATATAACAGAGGCTGGAATTTCTGCCTGAAGTCACGACGGTTGTAATTCAAGGATGACCATAGGACCCTCCTGATTTATACACTACCTTGTTTATGAGAGTGTCATCACCTTCTTTTAATGACCGCGTAATTCCTTGCGGGGTGGAGTCTCAGCAACTGAATGGAGCTGAGGGTTTACTGGCCCGATGCCCTTCCCGTTGCCGATGAGGAGCTTAGTTCAGATTTGTGACAGTATTAATCATTTAATAGAAATAAATAAGAGGAGTTCTTGCTGGTTTCTTTGCAGGCAGTTCCAGGGTCACACGGACGGGGCGAGCTGCATCGATATCTCCAATTATGGCACCAAACTTTGGACCGGCGGTTTGGATAACACCGTCCGGTGCTGGGACCTCCGCGAAGGCCGGCAGCTGCAGCAACACGACTTCACCTCGCAGGTCAGCTGGGAAAGGGGTGGAGACCTTTGATGGTCGGCCTGTGAGTGGGTGGGGCCTCCGGTGGCAACCAATCAGCCCTGGGAAGGGGCGGGATCTTGGCACAGCGATATTGGACAAGCCGGCGACCCTTATTTCGCGATCGCAATGGGACCGGCAACCCTGTCGCTAAGTGGAAAATCAGATTTTAATGGGCTTCACCATCTCCTTCTCCATCTCCTGCTTCCACGTTCTCCACAAATTGTGTTTATCGGCAGCCTGTTGTGAAGTTTTGTTTTACACCATTGCAACTTCAAAGGGTTGCTAAAGAAGGCGGTCAGTAAGGGAGGACTGCTGTAATCACGGGTGGTCCTCATTAAAGGACAGTAATTGGGACTGGGAACTCTGTCGTAAAGTGAGGCGGTTGTATGTTGAAAAATCGTGTTCATCCATGGCTGTTGTGGCCGTCGTAACTGCCGTTGTTCAACAATGAGCAGGAGGGGGGCATTAATTGAGGACTTCCTATTGCAACTTTGCACTTCCTGCCAGCTTCCCCAGTGATCAAGGGCTCCCTCAGTCAGTCCCTACTCCAAAAGAAGCCCAGGTGTTGGTTTTTTTTAAACCTTACATTTATTTTAGCATGTTGTAAAAGTGTAATCATTTGACTTTGAATGAACCTAGTTTATGTAAAGGAACCCTTTCTCCTGCTGTTAACTTTGCAGGCATGAGGACTAGAAACTTTGGCTGTGGATTTTGCTTTGTGTGTTTCAAATGCACCATCTGGGTCATCAAAACTTTTTAAGCTTTAATCTTCAACTGTTCCCATTTTTCTTTCTCTCTCTCTCTCTCTCCCTCCCCCCTTCTCTCCTTCCTTCCTTCCTTCCTTCCTTCTTTCCTTTCTATTTTTCCCTATCTCTGTCTTTCTTTTTTCTTCTCCTTCCTTCCACACTTTCTTTCCTTCCTTCCTCCCTTCCTTCCCTCGCCTGCCTTCCTGTACCTCCCTCCCTTTTCTTCTCCCTTCTCCTTTTTCCTTCTTTCTTTCCTTCCTTCCATTGCCTGCATTCCTGTACCTACCTACCTACCTTCCTTCTTCTCCCTTCTCTTTTTTCCTTCCTTCCTTCGTTCTCTTCTTTTTCTTCCCTTCCTTCCTTTGCCTGCATTCTTGTACCTCCCTCCCTTCTCTTCTTTTTCCTTCCTTCCTTCCTCCCTCCCTTCCTTCTCTTTTTCCTTCCTTCCTTCCCTCCCTCCCTTTTCTTTTTCCTTCCTTTGTTCTCTTCTTTCTTCCCTTCCTTTCTTTCCTTCCTTCCTTTGCCTGCATTCTTGTACCTCCCTCCCTTCTCTTCTCCTCCCTCCCTCCCTCCCTCCCTCCCTCCCTTCCTTCTCTTCTTTGTCCTTCCTTCCTTCCTTTTCTTTTTCCTTCCTCCATTTGTTCTCTTCTTTCCTTCCTTCTTTCCTTCCTTCCTTCCTTCCTTCTTTTTCCTTCCTTCCTTCCTTCCCTCCCTCCCTCCCTTTTCTTTTTCCTTCCTTCGTTCTCTTCTTTCTTCCCTTCCTTTCTTTCCTTCCTTCCTTTGCCTGCATTCTTGTACCTCCCTCCCTCCCTCTTTTTTTTCCTTCCTTCCTTCCTTCCTTCCTTCCTTCCTTCCTTCCTTCCTTCCTTCCTTCCTTCCTTCCTTCCTTCCCCCCTCCCTCCCCTCTCTCCAGATCTTCTCCCTGGGCTACTGCCCCACGGGGGAGTGGCTGGCCGTAGGGATGGAGAGCAGCAATGTGGAAATCCTCCACGTCACCAAATCAGAGAAGTACCAGCTGCACCTGCACGAGAGCTGCGTCCTCTCCCTGAAGTTCGCTTCCTGTGGTGGGTTGCGTGGGGAAGAAAGACCAGGCAGCTGGTGGAGCTCCAGGCCTCCTTACGGATCCCACCTGCCATCGCCCTGGCTGCATTCGCACAACCCGCTTAGCCAAGTCACAGTCACACACACACACACCGCAATAAAATGCAACAGTTCACTTATTGACTGTTCAAAGTTACAACGGCACCAAAAAAAGTGACTGGGGACTATTTTTCACACTTACGACCATTGCAGCTTCCCCTTGGTCACATGATTTACATTGGGATGCTTGGCAACTGACTCATATTTATGACCGTTGCGGTAAAATGAGAGGCAAAAAAAATCACTTAATACATTTCTCACGTAGCAACTTATATGCAGGGCTCAGTTGTGGTCGTAAGTCGAGGATTTAGTAACCTCTATAGTTTTTTAAAAAAAAACTGCTATACAAGTAGTCCTTGACTTACGACCACAATTGGGACAGAATTTCCATGGCTATGCAAAGATAGTTGTTAAATGAGTTTGCACCTGAGGTGACAACCTTTTTGTTTTGCTACAGTTTTTCAGTGAATAATGCGGTCGTTAAGCAGGTCTGACTCCTTTCTTTGACCTTGCCGGTCGGAAGGGAAGGTCTCAAAGGGGAAATCACATGACCCCGGGACGTTGCAACTGTCATAAAATGCATGCCGTTTGCCAAACAACCGAGTGCTGATTAAGTGACTGGGAATGCTGCAATGGTCGTATATGTGAGGACTGGTTTGCAAGTCCCTTTTTTCCCTGTACCCTTGTTCTCAACTCTGAAGCGAACCTGCCTGGGTTGACACAATGCGAAGATGGGATAGAGACGGGGAGTATAGTCAGATGGGGGGGGGGATTGTAGCCGAAACAAAATAGTTTCTTGTGGGAACCAAGATCATTCTAACAGGTGGCTGGAGAGAGGAGGAGTTTGGTTACCAGGCAACCAGACAGTACTTTGATTGGACAATGTGACTGATGGATTATTTGGGGAAAGGGGGAAATTTCACTGTTTAAATCAGATGAAAACCGCAGGAACTTTCAGTTTTCACCAGTTTGTGCCAATATGATATCTCCAATAAAACGGTTCTTTGAGGAATATTCCTTCCTCGGAGTTCTGTTTTCTATGGAGTTATGACTTGGAACCCTGACACTTGTAACCTTCAAGCGGTCACTAAATGAATGATTGTATGTCGAGGAGCTTTAAACGGCTCCTGGGACCTCACAAGGGGGTCTCTCTCTTCTTATCTCTCTCTTCCTGTCTCTCTCTTCCTGTCTCTCTCGTTTTTCCCCTCTTTCTTTCTGTCTCTCTTTCTGTCTCTCTGTTTCTGTCTTTCACTCTCTTTCCTCTCTCTCTTCCTTTCTCTTTCTCTCTCCATCTCTTCCCGTCTCTCTCTTTCTTTTTTTCTCCTCTCTTTCTCTCCCTCTCTCCCTGTCTCTTTCTGTCTCTATCTCTCTCCCCCTTTCTTTCTTTCTTTCTTTCTTTCTTTCTTTCTTTCCTTCCTTCCTTCCTTCCTTCCTTTCCTTTCCTCTTTCTTTCTTTCTTTCTCTTTCTTTTTCTTTCTTTCTGTCTCTCTCTCTCTTTCTCTCTCTCTCTATATATATATTTCTCTCTCTTTCTCTGTGTCTCTTTATCTCTCTTTTCTCTCCCTCCCCCTCTCTCTTATCATCTGTAAATTTCGTGCACACAGACTGGATCATTTCTCTATTTTTCCTCTCCTCTCTCGCTGCAGGCAAATGGTTTATCAGCACCGGGAAAGATAATCTGCTTAACGCGTGGCGGGCTCCCTACGGTGCCAGCATCTTTCAGGTAACGGAGGGTTGCACAGCTGTTGGCTGAATTGGGGGTCTCCAACCTTGGCCACTTGAAACCTGGAGGATTTCAACTCCCATAATTCCCCAGCCGGCTGGCCAGCTGGGGAATTCTGGGAGTTGAAGTCCTCCAGGCTTCAAGTGGCCAAGGTTAGAGACCCCTGGGCTAAACACTTTCGCGCTCTGCTGAAAATACAAAATGATTGCGAGATTTCTGGATGGAAAAGAGACCCGTCCGATTCAGCCAGGTTGGTTTATTAAGAGGACCCTGGTTGCAGTGTGGCTCGCTTCTTAGAGCTGCCATAGAAGACGTGTCCCGAAAAAGGTGCTTTTTCCGGAGGCTACTGGACTTTTGAAGACATTTCTCTTCTCATCCAAGAAGCTTCTTCAGCTCTGATAGGATGGTGGGGAATGGAAGGGACTAGAGCTCCTAATCTCCTGGTGATTGGCTCAAAGTCACCCAGCCAGATTTCACGTCTAAAGTGCAGGACTAGAATTCCCCATCTCCTAGGGATTGGCTCAAAGTCACCTAGCTGGTTTTCATGCCTAATTTGGGACCAGAACTCAACTTCTCCAGGTGATTGGCCCAAAGTCACACAGCCGCCTTTTGTGTCTAAGGCAGAACTAGAACTTCATCATCTCCTGGTGATTGGCTCAAAGTCCTCCTGGTGGCTTTCATGTCTAAGGCGGGACTAGAACTCACAGTTTCCTGGTGATTGGTCCAAAGTCACCCCGCTTTCTTTTATGTCTAAGGTGGGACTAGAACTCAACATCTCCTGGTGATTGGCCCAAAGTCACCCAGTCAGATTTCGTGCCGAAGGTGCAGGACTAGAATTCCCCATCTCCTAGTGATTGGCTCAAAGTCACCTAGCTGGTTTTCATGCCTAATTTGTGACTAGAACTCACCGTCTGCTGGTGATGGCCCAAAGTCACTCAGATGGCTTTCATACCAATGACGGGACTAGAACTCACCTTCTCCCGGTGACTGGTTTCTTCTCTATTTAAGAGTTTGGTCTAGCGATGAAGGTACTGGGAGGCAGGGAGGTCTAGTTCTGCCTTAGCCATGAAAGTCAGCTGGGTGACTTTGGGCCAGCCACTAGGAGAAGGTGAGTTCTAGGTTGCCCAAAGGAAGACGCCAACAATTGGCGCGGCCAAGCAAGACGCCTTGTGAAAATCGGGCGAGTTTCCCGTCGAACGTCAGCAGAATCGGTCGGCTTCTCCTCTTCCTTTCCCTGCTTTCTTTTGCAGTCCAAAGAATCTTCCTCAGTTCTGAGCTGCGACATCTCGGCTAATGACAAGTTTATCGTGACCGGATCAGGAGACAAGAAAGCCACGGTTTACGAGCTGGTCTACTGAGATGCCTTCCTCACTTTGAATGGCTAGGTGGTCCAAACGCTTCCGTTTCCCTGGGAAAATGTACTTCTTCCACCGACTGTGGTGCTGAAATGGCTTTTGCGCTTCCGACCCTCCTTTCAGACGCACGAGGACTAGAAACTTAACAGAGCTGAGAGTCTCAGGAAGATGTTTTTCACCCCTCAAGAAGCAAGTGATGATGGTGGGGCGGGGGGGTGGGGTCCTTTCAGATCCCCGATGGAGCAAAACCTTTTCATTATCCCCCCCGCCCCCCAGAAGAGGCCGGATGATCACCTCAAAATTGTGTTGGACCTGCTAAGCGGCCAATCCACATCAGACTCATCAGGCCCACGTTCCGCTCACCGAATACTCCAGTCCATATTTTCATTTTGGGGTGCAAGCTGCATTTACGCCTCGCGGATAGATCTACAGGTCGTCCCTGACTTATGACCGGTTGCTTTAATGACTGTTCGAAGTTACGACGGACCCTGGAACTTATGACCTGGTTTCGAAGTTTGCAACTTCTTCTTCACCCCTGTGGTCATGTGACCAATAACTACTTTTTGACCTGGTCCTCCTTTACAGCCGTTTGCTGCACCCCGTGGTCACATGATCACGATTTACGTTTTTGCTGGGAACCGGTGTTTTTTTTCCAGTTTCTGGCAAAAATGACTCCATTGGCTCCATTACGGTTGGAAGTTAAGGGCTATCGGTGATTCGCCCATTTTTTGGAAAATGGACTGGACTGGACAGTTCCGTTTCAGCCCCTCTGCAACGCCCTCTCTTTTTCTTGGAGGACTGAGTGGGCCAGTCTGGGCTTTTGGATTGTCTGCTTTGGCTGACCCAGGTTAATTTGATTCATAATTACCTGGATTGAAAGTGGAACCTGTCTGCTGCTTTTCCAAACACCCAGCAGGTTAGCAGGAGCGTATGAGAATCTCCACCACTGACCTGGTTAAAGCACATGGTGGGAATCCAGCCAACATTAATATTGGCCCCCGATTCTCACAAATCCTGGTCAGTAAGACCAGTAGCCCAGATAATGATGGCTGTTGCTTTGCTGCAACGGGAAAACCACAGATGCATGCCTCCAATGTGCTTTTTTGAACTTTTGAACATAATGTGCAAAAATTTGTTAGCTCAACGTGTTTATGGAAAGAACTTTCCAAATGTTACGTGAATAGAGGGAAAAATAAACATAGAAATATGTAAAAATTGTGAAGCTATTTTTTTAAACGAACAAACTTTTATAGACAATGTCTTAGAATAGTATTATTTATTCTTGGCAACTTGAAGATGTGTGGACTTCAACTCCCAGAATCCACTAATGCTGGTTGGGGAATTCTGGGAGTTGACGTTTATTAATGCTGGTTGAGGAATTCTGGGAATTGAAGTCCATTAATGCTGGTTGAGGAATTCTGGGAGTTGACGTTTATTAATGCTGGTTGAGGAATTCTGGGAATTGAAATCCATTAATGCTGGTTGAGGAATTCTGGGAATTGAAATCCATTAATGCTGGTTGGGAAAATCTGGGAGTTGAAATCCATTAATGCTGGTTGAGGAATTCTGGGAATTGAAATTCATTAATGCTGGTTGAAGAATTCTGGGAGTTGAAATCCATTAATGCTGGTTGGGGAAATCCGGGAGTTGAAATCTATTAACGCTGGTTGGGGAAATCTGGGAGTTGAAATCCATTAACGCTGGTTGGGGAAATCTGGGAGTTGAAATCCATTAACGCTGGTTGGGGAAATCTGGGAGTTGAAATCCATTAACGCTGGTTGGGGAAATCTGGGAGTTGAAATCCATTAACGCTGGTTGGGGAAATCTGGGAGTTGAAATCCATTAACGCTGGTTGGGGAAATCTGGGAGTTGAAATCCATTAACGCTGGTTGGGGAAATCTGGGAGTTGAAATCCATTAATGCTGGTTGAGGAATTCTGGGAATTGAAATTCATTAATGCTGGTTGAAGAATTCTGGGAGTTGAAATCCATTAATGCTGGTTGGGGAAATCCGGGAGTTGAAATCCATTAACGCTGGTTGGGGAAATCTGGGAGTTGAAATCCATTAACGCTGGTTGGGGAAATCTGGGAGTTGAAATCCATTAACGCTGGTTGGGGAAATCTGGGAGTTGAAATCCATTAATGCTGGTTGGGGAATTCTGGGAATTGAAATCCATTAATGCTGGTTGGGGAATTCTGGGAATTGAAATCCATTAATGCTGGCTGGGGAATTCTGGGAGTTGAGATCCACTACTAGCTGGGGAATTCTTTTGTGTCCTGAAGCAGCCAAAAGAAATTGTACTGGAGCACGTGGGAAAAAGTCCAATCCCAGCTAATCAACAAAGCAAGAAATTTTGGGGGTCAAAAGGGGATCCTGAAGCCACTCCCCGAGTCGTCTTCAGATCCAGAATTTTAGTTACCTAACGCAATTGACAGAAATGGCAAAACTGACAGCCTTGATTGAAGATTTTTTAAATTCTGACTGGAAACCTCTCTTGGACTATTTAGAATACAATAGCAGAGTTGGAAGGGACCTTGGAGGTCTTCTAGTCCAACCCCCTGCCTAGGCAGGAAGTCCTATAAGGTTTCAGATAAATGGCTATCCAACATCTTCTTAAAGACTTCCAGTGTTGGGGCATTCACAACTTCTGTTCCACTGGTTAATTGTTCTCACTGTCAGGAAATTTCTCCTTACTTCTGGGGTGCTTCTCTCCTTGATTAGTTTCCACCCATTGCTTCTTGTCCTGCCCTCAGGTGCTTTGGAGAATAGCTTGACTCCTTCTTCTTTGTGGCAACCGCTGAGATATTGGAAGACTGCTATCCTGTCTCCCCTGGTCCTTCTTTTCATCACACAAGACACGCCCAGTTCCTGCAACCTTTCTCTTTCTAGAGTCTCCACATCTTTTTGACATCGTGGCGACCAAAACTGGATGCCGTATTCCAAGTGTGGCCTTCCCAAGGCCTTATAAAGTGGTATTAACCCTTCACGTGATCTTGATTCTCTCCCTCTGTTGATGCAGCCTAGAACTGTGTTGGCTTTTTTGGCAGCTGCTTTATTTATGAGACACTGAGAGAGAGCTAATGATTTGAGGTTTTGAGGATTAGAATGACAGTGGTGTATAGACGTCATGGAGACTGACTGTGGTTAATGTTAAAAGAGTCAGAGGTATGTTTTGCTCTATTATCTGTAAGGGAAAAAAAGGTTCAAAGTTGTTCTCCCCCCCTCCCTTTCTCCCCCCCCACCCTTTTATCTTGCCTTTCATCCAGTATTTCTGCCCCTACCCCCCTCAATTTCTTTGCTGGTTCCCCCCCCCCCCCCCCCAAATGGCAGTTAATAGATTATTAATACCAGAGTGGAAGGGACATTGGAGATCTCCTAGACCAGGGGTCTCCAACCTCTGCAACTTTAAGTCTGGAGGACTTCAGCTCCCAGAATTTTGGGAGCTGAAGTCCTTCAGACTTAAAGTTGCAAAGGTTGGAGACCCCTGTCCTAGACCAGTGATGGCGAACCTATAGCACGGGTACCACAGGTGCAGTGGTGGGTTTCAATTTTTTTTAGAACCTACTCTGTAGGTGTGGCCTATTTTGTGGGCGTGGCTTGGCAGTCATGTGACAGGGTGGGAGTGGCCACCTTTTAAAATGTGGTGAAACTCATTTAACAACGCTCTTGCTTAGCAACCAAAATTTTGGACTCAATTGTGATGATAAATTCTTTCTTTCTTTCTTTCTTTCTTTCTTTCTTTCTTTCTTTCTTTCTTTCTTTCTTTCTTTCTTTCTTTCTTCCTTCCTTCCTTCCTTCCTTCCTTCCTTTCCTTTCCTTTCCTTTCCTTTCCTTCCCTTTCCTTCCCTTTCCTTCCCGTTGGGTCACTGGCAGCGGCGGGCCAGATTTACTTCCAGGTACGCTGGTGGAACCCCCTCTCACCAGTTCTCTAAATTTCACCAACCGGCTCTCGCGAGTAGGTGGGAGCCTGCAGAAACCCACCACTGCACAGGTGGCACGCGGAATCATTTCTTAGGGCATGCGAGGCGTTGCCCTGTCAGCTCCACTGTGCATGTATGCACTGGCCAGCTGATTTAGGCCTTCTTTTGAGGCCGTTTTTCGCCCTCTGGAGGCTTCAGGGAAGCTCCTGAAGCCTCTGGAGGTGGGATGGGGAGGCTGTTTTCACCCTCTCCAGGCGCCTAGAAAGCCTCTGGAGCCTGGGGAGGGCGAAAAAAGCACGCTAAAAGCAGGGGGTTGTGCACATAGCATTATGGGTATGGCACGCCCACGCACGACCTCCCTGTGCTCCCCGCGCTTTTGGCACGCAAGCCAAAAAAGGTCAGCCATCACTGTTCTAGACCCATGATGACAAACTTATGGCACGCGTGGCACAGGTAGCCATATTTGCCGGCACGGCAGCCTTAGCTCTGGTGTGTATGCGTGTGCCAACCAGCTGGTTTTCGGCCTTCTGGAGGGCCAGGGAAGCCCTCCGGAGTCTGGGGAAAGCGAACTCCCCCTCCCCACCCCGTGCTAGGGTAGCTCATGGATATGTGGCAGGGGGCGCTCGCGCATGCCCAGGTGGGAGGATTGCTTGCGCATGCGCAGGTGGTAGACACGTGCACGTTATAAGACGCACCTTTTTCCCTCGAAAAAGGCAAGCCCACATAACACCTCTCCTGCGTGAGCTGCACTGGCTGCCTGTGGCCTTTCGAGTGCGCTTCAAGGTGTTGACGACCATCTTCAAAGCGCTCCATGGCTCGGGGCCTAGCTATATGCGAGACCGTCTCCTGCCCCAGACATCCCTTCGTCTGATCTGCTCCCACAGAGAGGGTCTTCTCTGGGTACCGTCGGCTGGGCAATGCCGGTTGGCGACGCCCAGGGGAAGGGCCTTCTCTGTGGCGTGCCCGGCCCTCTGGAACGACCTGCCCCCCGACCTACGTACCATCTCGGACCTCCGCCTCTTCCGCCAGCGTCTTAAGACATATTTATTTCAACAAGCCGGCCTAGCATAGCCCCCCGTTTCTGACTTTTATCTATAAATTTTAATCTTTAGGTTTTAAAATTGGTTTTTTAGCAGGGGATTTAATTTAATATGCTTTTAATAATGTATATTGTTTTTTGTATGATTTTAATAATGCCTGTGCGCCGCCCTGGGTCCTAACAATAGAGAAGGGCGGGGTATAAATTCGAAAAATAAATACATAAATACACTGAATGCTCCCGAAACCTCACTCCCTTCACCAAAATGGCCGTGCAGAGCCTCTAGGAAACTTTAGAGCAGGGATGGCGAACCTTTTTCGCCCCGGGTGCCAAACGCATGCATCTGCACGCTATCGCACACGCTCATCCCCATAATTTAATGCCCCCCCTCACACCGTGCCCCCTGTGCATGTGTGCATGACACACCCACACCTACACCCAAGCTGCCCCGTGCATACAGCTTTCTTGGAGCCTGGGGAGGGCCTCCCCTGAACCCCCCCCCGGCCCGGAGGCTGGAAACACCGTTTTCTGACTTCCGCTGGGGCCACGAGGCCCGGTTTTCGCCCTTCCCAGGCTCCAAAGGGTTTCTAGGAGGGCGAAAAACAGCCCAGCGCACAAAGCCCGTTCCCGAACTTCCGGTTGGCATGTTGGGTGGTTTTTCACCCTGTGAGGCCGAACAAACGGCCGAAAATCAAGGCTGAAAATCAGCTGCGTGCCATAGGTCCCCCATCACTGCTTTAGAGAGCTACTGGTGGCTGGGGAGGGCAGAAACGAGAGAAAAACGGGCCTTTTTTTGCTCAATTTTACCCCCCCCCCAGCCCCCAGGAGCACTCTATAAGTTTCCGAAAGGCTATCCATGTCCCCTTTTTTTTAAAATGAAAAATGGGCTGTTTTGTTTGTTTTTGTGCCCCCCCCCCTTCCAGGAGCACTCTGCAAGCTCCCTAAAGGCTATTCATACCTTTTGCGGGGGAAACAATGGGCCCGTTTTTGCAAAAAACGGGCTGTTTTTGGGAGGTTTGCAAAGTGCGAAAACCTTTTTTTTTTTTAAATTGTCCTGAGATAATAGACAGGTGATAAGACAGATAGATGATAGACAGGCATATGATAGACAGACAGAAACATAGATAGCTATAGGAAGATTTAGGTAGATAGATAGTAATCAGTCATTCATTGAGGACTACCTGTTATCTATACTGGATCTGTAATGTTTATTAACTTTGGCTCTGTATGTTATGGGCATCCAGCCAGGGCTCTCCAATAAATCTTTTAATTGGATTTGCCACAATTTAAGTTATAAACCTTTGCGGTCTGGCAAATCCCCTTACCCAAAAATCCGCATTAACTTAAGAGAAAGAGCTTTCTACGTTTTCCAGAACCCTCCAGGATCCGCACTCGTGATCCCAAGTGTTAGGATATTCATCCTGATGTTGGGTTGACAATATATATAAGCCAGGATTCTTAAAGAGTTCCTTCTGGGAGAGAGAGCGGGTTATAAATTAAATTATTATTATTATTATGTAGCTTTAAGAATTATGTTGAATTCTGATTGGCTGTGTTTCCCAACTCAAGCATAAAAGGCAGCTCTAAACACAGTTCATTCCCTTTTGCTTTCCTTTGCTTCCAGAAGAAGTATCATTGTTTGAATTACTGTGTTTTGGTGAAGGACTGCTTCTCAGCTCTACCATAAAAGGAAGCTCAGAAACACAGTTCATTCCCTTTTGATTCCTGTCGTTTTCCTGTGTTTACTGTTTTCCACTGAAGACTGAAGAAAGAAGAAGTATTTGTTTTGCATCACTGTAAGATAACTGTGTTTTGGTGGAGGACTGTTATTGTTTGAGAAGTTAGTATCACTGGTCGGAAGAAGTATTTTAGTTGCTGCAAAGTAAAGACTATTTATTTTCTTACTATCACTGTTTTAGAGTTTGTGTGTGGTTAAAGCAACGTATCTCTTTACTGTCCGGTGTATTACACTATTCCGCATCATTTTCAAACGGGGGTGTTTGTTACCCCTAACACTGGTTACGGGACCAGAGTTATAACACTGGTTCTGACCCCAGAGTTGCTAACACCAAGCACTGGAGGGATTTTTTTTTTTTTTTAAAAGAGAGATTAAAATCTTGTCCCTATCCCCGTGTCCTTCTTACTGTCCTCAACTTCCGGAAAAGTTTTCCGTTCCCCTGCACCTCTGAACGCGCCTAGAAAGCCAGGCGTTTTCCAGAGCCACACTAAAAACCCCGGGTAGGTCAATCGAGTCAAGATGGCGGCCCTCTCAGCGTTCGAGGGAAGCCCGCCCTCTTCCCCCCCCCCCCACGCGCGAAGGAGCCTCACAGAAAACAGAAGCGATCCAGAGGGGCCGCTAACCCAAACACCATCGTCTCTTTATTTGAAAGTCCATTGTTATTTTTTTTTCTTAAAAAAGAAAAAGAAAAAAAAGGTTAAAATACACAACAAACTTTTTCCAAAGGAATTTCAATGTGGAGACACACCCACACACACACACTTGCGCGCACGCACGCACACCCACCCAACACACGCACACCAAAAGACAGCGCCAAGCCTTAATTCCCGCCATGCCAGGATAAGGGCAACTTGGCGAGAAAAAGAACCACGACCAAAACTCCGCGAACGCCTCAGGTTGAGTGGAAGACGGAGGGGGGGGGTGGCTGCCTTCTCACCAACCCGCCCCGCGTCCTCCTGGTGGGTTCCCGATCCCTGCTTCCGTTCCTGGATTGTGAGGGGAATTCTTTGGCTGGGAAAATAAAATAAAAAAAGCCCCTGAGAAGGAGCGCCGACGAGCAGCCCCCCCTTCTCTTTGAGGTCAGTTCTGAAGCAACGTGGCGATTCTCCTCAGTACATGACTTCGTAGACGGACGCTTTCTTATCCCCGGATCCGGTGACGATGAATTGATCGTCTGTGGAAACGTCGCAGCTGAGGACGGACGAGGTTTCTTTCGACTGAGGAGAGAGGAAGGAGGGAAGGTTACACAAAGGGAGACGGCTCGGTGGCAGCAGAGTCAGAGAGTGAGGAGGGTTGGGGAGGAAGATGGGCCAGTCCTGGAGTCTGGGGAGGGCTCTGAGGAGGGCTCTGCGTCGGAAGCAGAAAGGGGGCCAGAGCTGTCCGACAGTTATCAGCTGCCTTCGGGGTCAGACAGCAGTGAGGCAGAGGAACAGCTGGAGCCTGTTTCCTAGGTTGTGCATGCGCAGAGTTGCCAGATGAAGGGAACAGCTAAGGAACAGGGGTCGACTCGGGAGGGAGGCCACAGGTGGATGATGAATGGCCGCTCCCAGAGGGGGAATAAAAGAGGAGCGAAAGGGGAGTGGAGTTTGCAGGAGACCATTCATTCAATTAATTCGTTCTCCTTGCCAAATTTTGCAGATATTGGCCTGGCAGCTCTCCAAGCCAGATAAGGTCTGTGGCCGTAAATCCTCCCTGGAAAGACTTGGCTGGATGTGAATGAGCGAAATTCACACTCAATTAATAAAAGGGAGTTTTGTCGGGACCAGGTGTTTGCTTCATGCTCTTGGGAATCCTCGGTCAGAACATCAACTTATGACCACAATTTGTTTGAAGTGGTATAGTCTTTCTTGCCCAACCTAAGGGTTGGATTAGAACAGGGGTCTCCAACCTTGGCCACTTTAAGACTTGTGGACTTCAACTCCCACAATTCCTCAGCCAGCGTTGCTCCCTTCGGGGAGAGAGAGCGGGTTATAAATTAAAATTATTATTATTATTATTATTGTTGTTGTTGTTGTTGTTGTTGTTGTTGTTGTTGAAGTCCACAAGTCTTAAAGTGGCCAAGGTTGGAGACCCCTGGACTAGAAGACATCCAAGGTCCCTTCGGCCTCGGTTATTCTAATTCCGACAATTGAGCCCGACACTCCTGTTGCTAAGCGAGACAGTTGTTAAGTGAGGTTTGCTCCATTTTACCGGCTTCCCTGCCACAAGACATTAAGCGAATCCCTGTGGCTGTTAGATTAGAAATGGGCTTGTTAAGTGAATCATTGACTTTGCTTATCCGAACGTCGCAAAAGCGGATTATATAACACTGCATTTCAAGCTCAGGGAGTCCTTGACTTATTTGTTTAGTGACCATTTGAAGCTACAGCAGTGCTGAAAAAAAGTAACTTATGACCCTCACAGCATCCCCCATGGCCACGTGTTCAAAACTCAGGCACTTGGCAAATCCTCATAGTTACGACGGCTGCAGTGTCCCGGGGTCACATGATCCCCTTTTGCGAACTTCTGAGAAGCGAAGGGAATGGGGAAGCCAGACTCACTTAACCCCGTGCACTCGCTTAACAACTGCAGTGATTCATTTAGCGACTGTGGCAAGAAAGGTAGTAAAATGGGGCAGAATTCACTTAACAACTACCTCGCTCATCTACAGGCATTTTGGGCTCTTGTGGTCATAAATCAAGGAGTATCTGTAGCCCATGGTTTAGGTTTAGGTTTATTGGTTTTTTATACCGCCCTACTCCCGAAGGACTCAGGTCGATGTACAGCCAAAATAAAAACAAATATATAAAAGCTTTTTTTAAAAAAGCTTTAAAAGGCATAATTAAAAGACATCATTAAAATATTGGCCGAAACGTGGAAAAAACCCAAACTAACCCTAATAAAAATAATAAAAATTTAAATTTAAAATTTAAAAACCATGTTTTATGCCAGCCCGGCTTGTTGGAAGAAAAAGGTTTTGAGAGCACGGCGGAAGGTGCGTAGGTCAGGGATAGTTCTTAATTCCGGGGGCCATTCGTTCCAGAGGACAGGGGCTCCCGCGGAGAAGGCTCTCCCCCTGGGTATCGCCAGTCGACATTGTCTAGCCGACGGCACCATGAGGAGACCCTCTCTAGGGGAGCGTACTGGCCGGTGGGAGGCTCTCGGTGGCAGAAGGCGATCTCGTAAGTACCTAGGTCCTAAGCCACGGAGCGCTTTAAAGATGGTAACCAACACCTTGAATCGCACCCGGAAAACCACCGGAAGCCAGTGCAGCTCGCGCAGGAGGGGTGTTACATGGGAGTGTCGCGCCACCCCCATAATTACCCGTGCGGCCGCATTCTGGACCAGTTGGAGCCTCCGGGTGCTCTTCAAGGGGAGCCCCATGTAGAGGGTATGGTTATAATTAATGGGTTGGTTTTTTTTGCCAAAAACTGGCGTGGACTTCTGCATTTTGGCAAATACGCACCATAGGAAACAACAACTCGCTTAACAGCCTTGGATTCACTTAACCACCGTAATGGTTTAGTTAGGCACCACTACAAAAAAGAAAAGGTTGTTCACACAATGACCTGCTTTACAAGTGCCATGACGTATGACTGTAATGGGCAGGCTCCATTACGGTTCGTAACTTGAGGACTTCCTAGATGTATTGCGTTCCTCCCAGCTGCCCTTATGTAGCGGCACAGAAGATGTGCTGATCCAAGTTATTATTATCTTGTCTCATTTGGAGATGGATCCACTTACTACTCACCACAATGAAGAGTCACAGAAAGAGGTTTTTAAATTTGCTTTCCAAGTTTTGCTAATATGGAATTCCTTCCCTTCCTTCCTCTCTCTTTCTTTCCTGTTCCTTCTTTCCGTCTTCCCTCCTTCCCTTCCTTTTTCCTTTCTTCCTTCTATCCCAGCCCTCCCTCCACTCTTCCTTCCTGTTTTTTCCTTCCTTCCTTTTCTCCCATCCTCCCTTTCTTTCTTTCTTTCCCATTCCTTCCTTTCTTCCTGACCTCCCTCTACTTCTCTTCCTTTTTCCTTCTACCTTTCACCCCCACCCTCCATCTGCTCTTCCTTCCTGCTTTTTTTCCTTCCTCCCTTTTCTCCCACCTTCCCTCCCTTTCTTTTCCATTCCTTCCTTCTTCCCTCCACTTTCCCTTTTTCCTTTTACCCCCACTCCCTCTACTCTTCCTTCCATTTTTCCTTCCTTCCTTTTCTCCTACCCTCCCTCCCTTTCTCTTTTTCCTTCTTCCTTTCATCCCCACTCTCTCTACTCTCCCTTCTGTTCAATCAATCAATCAATCAATTTAATATTTGTAAACCGCTCCCTCTCCCCATAGGGACTCGGGGCGGTGCACAGGAAGAATAAAAAACACAATAAATATATACAAACATGTCTTTAAAAAACAAATTAAACCTAAATCTGTGCTAAAATTCCCCATTAAAACTAAGCTATACTGTTGTTTCCTTCCTTCCTTCCTTCCCTCCCTCTACTTCTCTTCCTTTTTCCTTCCTTCCTTCCACTCCCACCCTTCCTCTACTCTTCCTTCTGTTCTTTCCTTCCTTCCTTCCTTCCCTCCCTCTACTTCTCTTCCTCTTTTTCCTTATTCCTTCCTTCCATCCCCTCCCACCCTCCCACTACCCTTCCTTCTGTTTTTTCCTTCCTTCTTTCCCTCCCTCCCACCCACAGGATAGGGTTAATATTTTGACTTCTCACCCAGTTCTCTTCTGCATATTGTCAGACTTATTTCCCATAATATGAAGATCTATTTCTCCACTGGTCAATATCAGCAAAACTCACAATCCGTGAAAACATGGGGGCATTGACCTTGGCTCCGAAGGCGGCTGTGCTTTTTTGTTGGAGGCAAAACAATTTTGTTTTGTGATATCTTTTGTTCTCTTTCTGCCTTGAATAATTCGAGTGAACGGATTGAGGGCTTCGGAAGAGGTTCCTGCAATCCAACCCTGGTTTAAGAGACCCCCAAGCTAACCTTCTCGTAGCCTTGGGCGTCATCTGATTTTACAGGAATTGTTACCAACACCCTACCCACAAAATACAGATAAGTCCTCAACCTATGACCACAACTGAGCCCAAAACGTACGTTGCTAACTGAGACACTTGTGAAGAGAGTTTGGTTCCATCTTACGGCTTTTCTTGCCACGTTTCTTAAGTGAATCCCTGCAGTTGTTAAGTGAGTCACACGGCTGTTGAGTGAATCTGGTCTCCCCCTTGACTTTGCTTGTCAGAAGGTCGCAAAAGGGGATCGCGTGGATATTTATTGATTAATAAACTGTGGGGATTTTATCAAGGGTTTTATTTTATTTATTTCATTTTATTAAATTTACACCCCGCCCTTCTCCTACAAAAGGACCCAGGGCGGCGCACAGGTAAATTAAAACACAACGTACATAAATAGATCAATTATTAAAATCCAATTCAATTAAATTACCCCGTGCTAAAACATGTTTAAAATTCTCTAATTAAAATTTATAACTAAAAAGTCCAGATCGGGTGTTTATCCTAGGCCGGCTTGTTGGAATAAATGCGTTTTCAGACACCGGCGGAAAAGGCGGAGGTCTGTGGTGGTACGGAGTGCAGGGGGCAGGTCGTTCCAGAGGGTTGGGCCCGCCACAGAGAAGGCCCTTCCCCTGGGTGTCGCCAACCGGCATTGCCCGGCCGACGGCACCCGGAGAAGGCCCTCTCTGTGGGAGCGGATCGGTCGGAGGGATGTATGGGGCAGGAGATGGTCTCGCATGTAACTAGGCCCCGAGCCATGGAACGCTTTAAAGATGGTCATTAACACCTTGAAGCACACCCGAAAGGCCACAGGTACCCAGTGCAGCTCGTGCAGGAGAGGTGTTACGTGGGACTGCCTTGTGGCTCCCATCACCACCCGTGCGGCTGCATTCTGGACTAGCTGTAACCTCCGAGTGCACCTCAAGGGGAGCCCCATGTAGAGAGCGTTACAATAGTCCAGCCTAGATGTCAGGAGTGCTTGAGTGACTGTGTGGAGGGCAACCCGATCCAGTAAGGGGCGCAATTGGCAAACCAAGCGTACCTGGTAAAACGCCCCCCTGGCCATGGCTGCCACATGGTCCTCCATGGACAGCCGGGAATCCAGGAGGACACCCAAATTGCGCACCCTCTCCACGGGGGCCAATATTTCGTCCCCCAATGGCCAGTGTTGGACTTAACTGGCTGAACCGGGGTGCCAGAAACCACAGCCACTCGGTCTTGGCAGGGTTGAGCTTGAGTTTATTACTACCCATGGTTTAGATGGTTTTAAGATGTTTTCAGCACGGGGTTTAAATTTAATATATTTTTACTGTAACTATATTGTATTTTGTATTGTTTGTATTGTTTTAATATCTGCCTGTGCGCCGCCCTGAGTCCCTCCGGGGAGATAGGGCGGGATACAAATCCAAAAAATAATAATAAATAAATAAATAAATAAATAAATAAATATGGAAACCGTCTTAAATGCGAGTCAGTTGTCAAAAGCCGAATGTAAATCACGTGACCCTGGGACACTGCGACCGTCATAACTACGAGACAACTATGAGTAAATCACGTGACAGTGGGGAATTGCTGCAACAGCTGTAAGTGTGAAAAATGGTCATAAGACGGTCATAAATGTGAAAAACAGTCGTAAGTTACTTTTTTCAGTGTCATTGTAATTTCGAACGGTCACTAAACAAACAGTTGTAAGTCGAGGACTACCTGTAGCTATTGTCTTACTGGACTTTCTACAGGCAGCCCTCCACTTACAGCCGTTCATTTAGTGACTGTTCAAAGTTACAACAACGCTGAAAAAAGTGACAAGACCATCTTTTCAGAGTTATAACCTTTGTAGCTTCCTCATGGTCACATGATCAAAATTCAGAGGCTTGGCTATGGACTCATATTTATGACGATAGCAGGATCCCGGGGTCATGCGATTCCCCTTTTGCGACCTTTTTCCTTTTTTTAATCAATAAACAAGCACAACTGCCACAAAATAGCAGCCATGTGACCTTCCCACTCTCCAATTCACAGGACAAAAATATATTCCATTTCAATGTAGTTTATGACACTCACAGGCCAGCACAAATAAAAGCACTTAGTAAATATACAATTCAAGATTCTAGTATAAAATAATAAATAGCAACTAAAATCTGTGATAAAATCCAGTCCGTCAATTATACCTATATTAAAATTCCAATTTAAAGGATAAAATGTAGATTAAAAATTAACCAACAGAATAGAATAGAAGAGAACAACAGAGTTGGAAGGGGCCTTGGAGGTCTTGTAGTCCAACCCCCTGCCTAGGCAGGAAGCTCTATACCATTTCAGACAGATGGCTATCCAACATCTTCTTAAAGACTTGTATTCACAACGTCTGGAGGGAAGCTGTTCCACTGGTTAATTGTTCTCACTGTCAGGAAATTCCTCCTCAGTTCTAAGTTGCTTCTCTCCTTGATTAGTTTCCACCCATCGCTTCTTGTCCTGCCCTCAGGTGCTTTGGAGAATAGCTGGACTCCCTCTTCTTTGTGGCAACCCCTGATATTGGAAGACTCCTCTCATGTCTCCCCTGGTCCTTCTTTTTATTAAACTGGACATACCCAGTTCCTGCAACCGTTCTTCATGTGTTTGAGCATCCAGTCCCCTCATCCTCTTTGTTGCTCTTCTCTGCACTCTTTCTAGAGTCTCCACATCGTGGTGACCAAAACTGAATGCCGTATTTCAATTCCTTACCAAGGCATTATAAAGTGGTAGCAACACTTCACTTGTTCTTACAATAATACAATAGCAGTGTTGGAAGGGACCTTGGAGGTCTTCTAGTCCAACCCCCTGCCTAGGCAGGAAATCCTATACCGTTTCAGACAAATGGCTATCCAATATCTTCTTAAAGACTTCCAGTGTTGGGGCACTCACAACTTCTGGAGGCAAATTGTTCCACTGATTAATTGGAATTTTTTAATTCTTAAAAAAAATTCAGATTCTTTGGAATTAACTAATGAGAGCTCTGCATCATTTTAGGAAGAGGGTTCAACGCTTACCTGGAATATGCTGGCTCCGTAAGGGGTCCGCCAGGCGTTTAGAAGGTTGTCCTTTCCGGTGCTGACAAACCATTTCCCTGCATGTGAGAGAAAGAGAAGAAAGCTTGTGGGTCTCTTCGAGGTCTGATCCTGGCCAGCTTTTGCCAGACAAACTCAGTGTTAGCAAACTCAGCAGAGCTGGCTGGGGAATTCTGGGAGTTGAACTCCACGCATCGTCAGGTGGGCCAAGGTTGGGAAATGCTGCTCTAGAGCAGGGGTCAGGACCTTTTCGGCTGAGAGAGCCAGGAACGCCACGTATTTTAAAATGTAATTCCGCGAGAGCCGTACAATATGTTTAAAACTAAATACAAGTAAACGTTTGCATTTTATGTAAGACCTTTTAAAGTACAATAAGTCTCTTCATTCTTTCTTTCTTTCTTTCTCTTTCTCTTTCTGTGTGTGTCTCTCTCCTCCCTTCCTCTCTGTCACTGTGTGTGTGTCTGTCTGTCTGTCTCTCACTCACTCAATCACTCACTCTGTGTATGTATGTGTTTGTGTCTGTCTGTCTCTCACTCACTCAATTACTCACTCTGTGTGTGTGTGTCTCTCTCTCTGTGTTTCCGTCAGTCTCTGATTCCCCCCTCCCCCTCTCTGTCAGTCTCTCTATTATTCCCTCCCACCCCCTCTGTTTCTGTCAGTCTCTCTGATTCCTTCCCTCCCTCTCTGTTTCTGTCAGTCTCTCTCTGATTCCTTCCCTCCCTCCCTCTCTTTCTCTCTGTTTCTGTCAGTCTCTCTGATTCCTTCCATCTCTTTCTCTCCGTTTCTGTCAGTCTCTCTGATTCCCGCCCTCCCTCTCTCCCTGTGTTTCTGTCAGTCTCTCTGATTCCCGCCCTCCCTCTCTCTGTTTCTGTCAGTCTCTCTCTGATTCCCGCCCTCCCTCTCTCCCTGTGTTTCTGTCAGTCTCTCTCTGATTCCCGCCCTCCCTCTCTCCCTGTGTTTGTCAGTCTCTCTCTGATTCCCGCCCACCCTCTCTCTGTGTTTCTGTCAGTCTCTCTCTGATTCCCGCCCTCCCTCTCTCCGTGTTTCTGTCAGTCTCTCTCTGATTCCCACCCTCCCTCTCTCTGTTTCTGTCAGTCTCTCTCTGATTCCCGCCCTCCCTCCCTCTCTGTTTCTGTCAGTCTCTCTCTGATTCCCGCCCTCCCTCTCTCTGTGTTTCTGTCAGTCTCTCTCTGATTCCTGCCCTCCCTCTCTCCATGTTTCTGTCAGTCTCTCTCTGATTCCCGCCCTCCCTCTCTCCCTGTGTTTCTGTCAGTCTCTCTCTGATTCCCACCCTCCCTCTCTCTGTGTTTCTGTCAGTCTCTCTCTGATTCCCGCCCTCCCTCTCTCCCTGTGTTTGTCAGTCTCTCTCTGATTCCCGCCCTCCCTCTCTCCCTGTGTTTCTGTCAGTCTCTCTCTGATTCCCGCCCTCCCTCTCTCTCTGTGTTTCTGTCAGTCTCTCTCTGATTCCATCCCTCCCTCCCTCTCTCTCTGTGCCTGTCTTGTCTTCCGGCCGCAGCCCCACTCCGTGGAAAACATAGGCACGTGCGCACAGCCCATACAATTACAGCCTCGGAGACGTCGTAACGGCGGGAAGTTGTTCTCACTTGCCTGGGCTTCAGCAGAAGCTTCCCTCCAAGCAAGGAAGGACCAGTTGGGAGAGGGGCTGTGGTCCTGCTGTGGCTGTCATTGTGCAGCGCGCGGGCGGCTATGTTATTTATCTCGATTTGTCTGCGAGCCAGATGCAGCCATCAAAAGAGCCCTATCTGGCTCGCGAGCCATAGGTTCCCGACCCCTGCTCTAGAGCGTCGTTTTTGCGGATAGAAGTGGGAAAACTGGCATGCCAAGGGTGAAAGCAGTGACACCCACCACAGGAAGCGAACTTCAGGGAGAGGACGCAGCTCTCGTGCAGGTGCAGCTGGTACTTCTCTGATTTGGTGACGTGGAGGATTTCCACATTGCTGCTCTCCATCCCTACGGCCAGCCACTCCCCGGTGGGGCAGTAGCCCAGGGAGAAGATCTGGAGAGAGGGGAAGAGGAAAAAGATGGGATAGTGGCAAACCCAAGCCGAGGGGAAAGGGAAACAGAAACTCAACTGCGGCCCCAAATTCAGGGTCGAAGTTTCTAGTCCTCCTGAGGACCAGAGCTGGATGAGGCTGCAATCTGACCGAAGAAAGCCAGATAAAAAGGCAGGATGGTTTTAATGAGAGACAAAGTGAACAAGAGCCAGAAGGACGGCGGAAGGCTGTCCTCGACTTACAACAGTCCATTTAGTGACCGTCCTTGAGTTGCAACGGCATTGGGGGAAAAAAGTGACTTGTGACCGTTTTCACCCTTATGATTGTTGCAGCCTCCTCAGGTGCTACGTGGTTTACGTTCAGATGATTGACAACTGGCTCATATTTATGACGGTCGCCATGTCCCGGGATCACGCGATCCCCTTTTGTGACTTTTTGACAAGCAGTCAACGGGGAATTCACTTAACCACCATGTTACTAATTTAACAACTGCAGTGATTCACTTAACAACCGTGTTAATTTAACAGCTGCAGTGATTCACTTAACAACCGTGTTAATTTAACAGCTGCAGTGATTCACTTAACAACCGTGTTAATTTAACAGCTGCAGTGATTCACTTAACAACCGTGTTAATTTAACAGCTGCAGTGATTCACTTAACAACCGTGTTAATTTAACAACTGCAGTGATTCACTTAACAACCGTGTTAATTTAACAACTGCAGTGATTCACTTAACAACCATGTTAGTTTAACAGCTGCAGTGATTCACTTAACAACCGTGTTAATTTAACAACTGCAGTGATTTACTTAACAACCGTGTTAATTTAACAACTGCAGTGATTCACTTAACAACCGTGCTGATTTAACAACTGCAGTGATTCACTTAGCAACTGTGGCAAGAAAGATCGTAAAATGGGTCAAATCAACGAATTTCTCACTTAGCGACAGAAATTCTGCGGTCGTAAGTCGAGGACTATCTGTATTTTGTAGACTTTCTGCCATTGAATACCACAAGTTCCCCAATGATGTAACTGGGCCATCCCCCTGAGCTCCCCAACCTGGTTTTCCCCTCCTTTCTCCCAGCTGACCTGGGAACTGAAGTCATGTTGCTGCAGCTGCCGGCCTTCGCGGAGGTCCCAGCACCGGACGGTGTTATCCAAACCGCCGGTCCAGAGTTTGGTGCCATCGTTGGAAATGTCAATGCAGCTCGCCCCGTCCGTGTGACCCTGGAACTGCCTGGAGAGAGAGGAGGAGAAGTGGAGGGGAGGAGACAAAGGAGGAGGAAGAGGGGAAGAGGGAGAAGGAGAAAAGGGAAGGAAGAGAAGAATCAACGGAGGAGGGAGAGAGGAGGAGGACAGAAAGGAAGGAGAAGAGAAGGATGTAAAGAAACACGGGAGGAAGAGGGAGAGGAGGGAGGGAAAGAAGAATAGGAGGAAGAGACAAATAGAAGGAAGAGCAGGAAATAGGAGGAGGCAGAGGAGGAGGAGAAAGAGAAGGAAGAATAGAAGCATGGGGGGAAGGAAGAGAGGAGGAGGAAGAGGCAGAGCAGGAGCAAGAGAAGAATAAGAGAAAAATGGAAGAGGAGGAAGAGAAAGAAGAGGTGGAGGAAGAAGGGAGAAGGAAGGGAGGAGAAGAGGAAAGGAAAGGGAAGAAGAATAGGAGCAGGAAGAGGGAAAAAGAAGAGGAGGAAGAAGAAGTGAAGAAAAATGGAGGAAGAGAATGGAAAGGAGAATCATGAGCAAACAAACAACTTTCCCATCATTCCACGGATGTAAAATTAACTTCAGAAACTTCAGAAACTCATTCACCAAACTCATACAATACAATACAATAGCAGAGTTGGAAGGGACCTTGGAGGTCATCTAGTCCAACTCCTTGCCTAGGCAGGAAGCCCTATACCGTTTCAGACAAATGGCTATCCAACCTCTTCTTAAAGACTTCCAGGGTTGGGGCATTCACAACTTCTGGAGGCAACTTCTGTTCCACTGATTAATTGTTCTCACTGTCAGGAAATTCCTCCTCAGTTCTAAGTTGCTTCTCTCCTGGATTAGTTTAATAATAATAATAATAATAATAATAATAATAATAATAATAATAATAATAATAATATTTATTGTCATTGTACTAAAATTACAATGAAATTGGTTTCCACCCATTGCTTCTTGTTCTGCCCTCAGGTGCCTTGAAGAATAGTTTGATTCCCTCTTCTTTGTGGCAACCCCTGAGAGATTGGAAGGCTGCTATCCTGTCTCTCCTGGTCCTTCTTTTTATTAGCTCCTAGGATTCCTAGTCCTTATGGATCTGAAAGCGAACTCGAGTGCCTTTCACAGCCATGCTTGCTAGAAATACCCAAACTAGAAAGAAATCATCAATATTGGAGACACCCCATAAATAATTGGCATCCTTTGGAAGATTGATTGCTTTTTGTGTTATGGAACTGGTTTTTATGTTCCCGTGCATTCCCTTTTCGTTGATCCAATCCAGAAATATGGAAGTATTTCAGTTAACCCTTTTTTGTTTAATTGCAACATTACATTCAACTTCTGCCCGGTGGTTGTGGCCCACTGGCAGTACAGTCGGAGAGTGAGGAGGGTTGGGGAGGAAGATGGGCCAGTCCTGGAGTCTGGGGAAGGCTCTGAGGAAGGCTCTGTGTCGGAGGCAGAGAGGGGGCCAGGGCCGTCTGGCAGTGATCAGCTGCCTTCGGAGTTAGACAGCAGTGGGGCAGAAAGAACAGCTGGAGCCTGTTCCCAGTGTGCGCAGGCGCAGAGCTGCCAGAAGACAAGAACAGCTAAGAAAGCAGGGTCGACTCGGGAGTGAAGCCACACCTTGGAGGTGATTGGCCCCCTCTCATAGGAAACAAAAGATGAGCAAATGGGGAGGGGGCTTTTGACGGAAACAATTCGTTCCTTCGGTTGTTTCCAGAGTGGAAAGTTCTGTTTGTGATTATAAGAGACTCTGTGCCACGTTTTGCCTTGCCCTGCATTTGGAAACTAGTTATCTGGCAGCTCGCCAAGCGAGATAAGGTGCATGTGGATACACATTCCTTTGAAAGACTGTTTGCCAAGCCTTGCCGGACTGTGAAGGAAAGGAGTTCACAGTCATGTAAATAAAAGGGGCTTTGCCAGGACCAACTGTTAGGAGTAGACTCCTAGAGTTGGGTAGGCAACATATAATATCCTGATGACAAATGGTCCTTGGGGCTTTAAGACTGTTGGAATGCAATTAGAGACTGTAATTGGAGACTGTAATTATCTCCACTGTAAGAGGAAGTCAGCAGAATGCAATCTCTCTCTGCTGGATCTTTGCTGATATCTCTACTGTTTTGCTATCTGCTCGTGTGCCGTGACTGACTGTGTTTGAAGAAAGAAGGAAGAATTGTGGATTGCTGACTGTAAGCAATTGTTCGTTTGTTAAGGACTTTGTTTGACTCATTTTACTATCACTGCTTGTGAAGCACTAGTTTAGTTTTACAACACCAGTAAAGCTATTCGTTTTTACTAACAGCGTCTGAGATACTATTTGTGCGTTTACTAGCAATGTTCCTATACTAGCAGCATATTCCGCTGCACAACTATTCTGTCTCCCAGTGGAGATATCCCTCAACACCAACCCTCTGCTTCTTGCTTTTTAAGGAAGCCTGGGTCAGAACACTGGTCTGTTTTAAGGTGAGATGAGGACCGGCCAGCCAAAGTCTGTGACCAGCGGAAGGCCGGAGTTGGTGCTTTCCCGGGCCAAGCGTTCATGGCAGCCCCTCGGCCCAGACGAGAGCCCTTACCGAACCAGGGTTTGGTTCTGCAGATCCCAGACCACGATGTTGCCGTCGCTGCAGCAGGAGAAGCAGACTTTGGCGTCGGGGCTGATGGCCAGAGCGTAGCAGGCCGGGGCGGAGGATGTCAGCTCGGCCTTGATCCGGGGCGTGGGGGCCGCCAAGTCCCAGATGGACAAGGTGCTGGCCTCGCCCCCGACGATGAGGCTGTGGCCATCCGGAAGAAGCTTGCAGGATCGGATGTAGTTATCTCGGTTCTGGGGAGGGAGGGAGGGAAGGAGGGGAGAGAGAAAAGAGGAAAGTCAGGAAAGAAGGGGAAAACGGCATTCTCATCCCTTGAAAGGGGGCGGGGGGGGGGGGCGCGAGGGACGGACATTGGGGCCCCATCAATTTGCACTCTGGGAAAAGAGATGCTTCCGCCTTTCTTGAGCATCCGAGGGGGTTGCGAAAGGAAAGTTCCCAGCTCCTTCGGTGAGGATGGAAAGCAGGAGGGAAGGGAGGGGAGCCAGCCGTAAAAAAGGAGAGAGAGATCAGCTTTAAATCCAGATGCCAGCATGAGGAATTGAGGCTATAAAACACCATAAGCGTTTCTGGGGGAGGCTGAGCTCTGCCCAGAGAGATTTAAAGCTAGGGAAATAGCTGCCGTTGGTGGGTTTTCTTTCAGTTGATTACGGAAGGAAGGAAGGAAGGAAGGAAGGAAGGAAGGAAGGAAGGAAGGAAGGAAGGAAGGGAGGGAGGGAGGGAGGGAGGGAGGGAGGGAGGAAGGAAGGAAGGGGAGGGAGGGAGGAAAGAAAGGAATGAAAATGAAGGAAGGAGACAGAGGGATGGAAGGAAGGAGGAAAGGAGGGAGAGAAGAGGGTGGGAGTAAGGAAGAAGGGGGAGGCAAGGGAAGAAAAGAGAGAAGAAAAGAAAAAGCGAAGGAAGAAAAAAGCAATGAGAAGGAAGAAGGGAATGAATGAATAGGAAAGTAAGAGACGGGGACAGGAATGGAAGGAAGGAAGGAAGATAGACAAGGAAAAAAGGAGAGGGAAGAGAGAAGAGGGTGAGAGCAAAGGAAGATGGGAGGTGAGGGAAGGAAAGAGAGAAGGAAGGAAAGTAGAAAAAAAAGCAAAGGAAGAAAAAAGCAATGAGAAGGAAGAAGGGAATGAATGAATAGGAAAGAAGGAGATGGAAGACAACAACCAAGGAGGGATGGAGAGAGGAAAGGAAGGAAATGGGGACAGGAAGGGAAGGAAGATAGACAAGGAAAAAAGGAGAGGGAAGAGAGTGAGAGGAAAGGAAGATGGGAGGTGAGGGAAAGAAAGAGAGAAAGAAGGAAAAAAGGAATGAAAGAGAAGGAGGGAAAGAGAAGGAAGAAGGGAAGGAAAAAGAGAGGAGAGGGAAGGAAGGAAAAGGGAGAAGTGAATGAATGAATGAAGGCAGGAAGGAAAGAAAGAAAGGGGAGAAAGGAAAATGGGGAAGGGAAGAGAGAGAAGGAAGGAGGAGGAGGGAAGAAAAAAGAAAGCCCTGGAGAAAGAGCACCATCAAATCCAACCAACCCCAAAAGGTTTCCACGGGGCCATTCAGGGAGGCTCCCGCTTCGCTTACCAGGCAGTCCAGCTGCGCCACGGGCGTCTTGGTGCCCGGCTGCCCCACATCCCAGACCTTCACGCAGCCTTTGCCCCCCGTGTAGACGTGCTGGGTGGAGTTGCTGATGGTGACGGCGCAGACCACCTCGCCGTGGGAGAGCGTGTGGAGCTGGCGGGCGTGGCGGGGGATGCCGGAGCCGATCAGGGCGTCGGGAGGGAAGGGCACCGGCTGCATCTGCCCGTCAGCGCTTACGTGGAAGGAGTAGGCCCTGGGTGGGAGGACAGACAAGGCTCACTTACGGAGGCCGCCCACAAAGGGCCCCTGGGGAAGAGGGCCGCTCGGGCGGCTGCAACCGGCCAACATCTGGAAGGCGAGATCAGATGTTAAGGCCGGCTCTGGACCGCTGGCCTGGTTGATATTCCACTCTTTTGATAGTCTCAGCTCCTGCTCTATTTCTCTCTATCTGGATCTCGGCTAAAATGCTTAAAATCCCTTCCCTCCCCCCCCCCCCATCTCTCTTTCCTTCCCTCACCTCCCATCTTCCTTTCCTCTCACCCTCTTCTCTCTTCCCTCTCCTTTTTTCCTTGTCTATCTCCTTCCTTCCTTCCTTCCTTCCCTTCCTGTCCCTATCTCCTTTATGCATTAAGGGCAGTTTAATAGGAGCTGGATGGATGAAGAAAGGGAGGGAAGGGAAGAAGGGAGAAAAGAGGGAAAGAAAGAGAAGGGAAGAGGGAAAGCAAAGCAAAGGAAGAGAAAAGAAGCGAGAAAGGAAGGGAAGAGGGAAGGGAAGAAAAGAGGGTAAGAAAGAGAAGGGAAGAGGGAAAGCAAGAGAAGAGAGAAAAGAAAGGAAGAGGGAAAAGAAGGGAAGAGAAGATAAAAAGCAAAGAAAGGGAAGAGAAAGGAGGGGAAGGAAAAAGGGAAGGGAAGAAAAGAGGGAAAGATAGAAAGAAAAGGAAGAGGGAAAGCAAAGAAAGGGAACAGAAAGGAAGAAAGGAAGGGAAGGAAAGAGGAAAAGGAAGGGAAGGGCAGGGGAAAGGAAAGGAAGGAAAGAGGGAAGAAAAGAGGGAAAGGAAGGGAAGGGGGAAGGGAAAAGAAGAGGGAAAGGAAAAGAAGGAAAGAGAAAAGGGAAGAAAAGAGGGAAAGATAGAAAGAAAAGGAAGAGGGAAAGCAAAGAAAGGGAACAGAAAGGAAGAAAGGAAGGGAAGGAAAGAGGAAAAGGAAGGGAAGGGCAGGGGAAAGGAAAGGAAGGAAAGAGGGAAGAAAAGAGGGAAAGGAAGGGAAGGGGGAAGGGAAAAGAAGAGGGAAAGGAAAAGAAGGAAAGAGAAAAGGGAAGAAAAGAGGGAAAGATAGAAAGAAAAGGAAGAGGGAAAGCAAAGAAAGGGAACAGAAAGGAAGAAAGGAAGGGAAGGAAAGAGGAAAAGGAAGGGAAGGGCAGGGGAAAGGAAAGGAAGGAAAGAGGGAAGAAAAGAGGGAAAGGAAGGGAAGGGGGAAGGGAAAAGAAGAGGGAAAGGAAAAGAAGGAAAGAGAAAAGGGAAGAAAAGAGGGAAAGAAAGGAAGAGAGAAAGGAAGGGAAGGAAAGAGGGAAAGGAAGAAATGAGGGAAATAAACAGAAGGGAAGAGAGAAAGCAAAGAAAGGAAACAGAAAGGAAGAGAGGAAGGAAAGGAAGAGGGAAAGGAAGGGAAGAGAAAAAGCAAAGAAAGGGAAGAGGAAGGAAGAGCGAAACAAAGGGAAAGGGAAAAAGGAGGGAGAAAGAGAAGGGAAAGGAAGAGGGAAAGGAAGGGAAGAAAAGAGGGAAAGAAAGAAGGGAAGAGGGAAAGCAAAGAAAGGAAACAGAAAGGAAGAGAGAAAGGAAGGAAAGAGGGAAAGGAAGGAAGGGAAAGGAAAGAGGGAAGGGAAGGAAAGAGGGAAGGAAAAGAGAAAAGGGAAGAAAAGAGGGAAAGGAAGGGAAGGAGACACCTGGTCGGCCTGGTTTAGACTTTAGACGTCGATTTTAATCATTAATTTTATAGGGTTGTAGTGTCTTAAATTTTTAGCACAGTTTTTAATTTAATTTGGTTTTAGTGGCATGAATGTATTTATTCAGGTCTATGTATTATTTGTATTTTTATCTGCTGTGCACCGCCCCGAGTCCTACCCGGAGAGGGGGCGGTATAAAAGTCTAATTAAAATAAATAAATAAAATAAATAAGATAAGGGAGGGGAGAAGGCAAAGGAAAGAAAGAAGGAAGGAAGAAGGGAACTGTGGCATTTTTGCCATGCATTATGTCCAGGACCACCGTCCCAGAGTGGGGGTTGGGGGGGGGGAAAGGCTCGATTCGCACCCCCTGCTCTCCAAGGGGGCCCCCATTGCTGAGCTCCTGCTCCACACTTACGGCTTGGCAGAAGACATACTGGCTTGCATCCCTGCCGAGAGGCCGGAAGCCCTCAAATGCACGTGGGGATCATAAGCGACCTAGAAGGATAGAGGAACTCCGGTTAATACCAGGGAAGGCCCCACCCACCCTCCCCTGCAGGGGGGCTTTCTCCCCATAGACCAGAGGTGTCCAAACTTGGGAACTTTAAGACTTGTGGACTTCAACTCCCAGAATTCCCCAGCCACAAGTCTTAAAGTTCCCAAGTTTGGACACCCCTGCCATAGACTTACCAAGGGGGAACGCCCGTAGCTGCCCGTCCCCACAACGGCCGCCCCGTTCAGTTGGGGGGAGACCAGGTGCAGCCCTGCGTAGGCTCCGGTGCCCACCATGTCGCCGTTGACCGAAACATGGGCGACGTTAAAAGCGGCTTGATAGGAGCTCTGGACAGTAAGCGGATTCCGAAGGCTCAAAGCTGAAACCGAAAAAGGAGATTCTCTGCTTCATTTTCCCCAATTGCTTCACATTTACCGTTTCTCAGTCTTAGCAACTGTATGGACTGCAACTCCCAAGATTCCCCAACCAGTCACGGGAATTCTGGGAGTTGAAGTCCACAGATCTGGGCTGAGGGATTCTGGGAGTTAAAGTCCACAGATCTGGGCTGAGGGATTCTGGGAGTTGAAGTCCACAGATGTGGGCTGAGGAATTCTGGGGAGTTGGTCCTCCAGGCTTAAAGCTGGCTGGGGAATTCTGAGAGTTGAAGTCCTCCAGGGTTAAAGCTGGCTGGGGAATTCTGAGAGTTGAAGTCCTCCAGGGTTAAAGCTGGCTGGGGAATTCTGGGAGTTGGAGTCCACAGATCTGGGCTGAGGGATTCTGGGAGTTGAAGTCCGCAGATCTGAACTATCTGAACTGAGGAATTCTGGGAGTTGAAGTCCACAGATGTGGGCTGAGGGATCCTGGGAGTTGAAGTCCGCAGATCTGAACTGAGGAATTCTGGGAGTTGAAGTCCGCAGATCTGGACACCTCTTAAAGTTGCTGGAACTGAGAAATACAGCCTTAAAAGCAGGCCTGCATTTCAATTTAATACCCCTTTCTCTCTCACTCTCACCCACACTCACAGGCCCAACCTTAAAAAATGAGTAAGCTGCGAGTTACACACTCTAAGCCAATTAACATTCTGGCCAACCATTGTAGCCTGCTAGTAATTTTTATGAGCTTATTGACAGGGGTGCTTTAAAACTGTCCTTTTGCATCTTCCTTCAGCTAAACTTGGCCCTTCATTTTATTTTATTTGCTTTATTGCCTTAACAGCCCTACAGTGGTGACTTCCTGCCACAAATGCTTTTTTCCCCACAAAAAAAAAACAAACCAACCTCTTTGCAACTCTTCTTTGTTAGACCAATGGGAATTGCTTCAAGTTTCTAGTCCTTATGATGAATGCAGAAATTTGTGAAACAGGACCAGGACAATGACTTAATACTGGCTTGTTTTTAAAACAATTAAAACTATCAATGGGACAATAGATTTTTGCGTCATCGATCTGATTGATGCCCCAAAAAACTGACGCCTTTAGTCCATATGGCAAAAAGAATTCAGAAATTTGATTTAACTATTCTTTTATGTGCTGGGAAACCTTTTTCACTTTTTTTTTTGAGTTCTCCAGACTTCAGATTATTATTATTATTATTATTTGCCTCCAAAAGTACATTTTTTTCTTCACCCAGGGATAGCATGAAAATTGGCACTCTTTTTGTAAGATTTGTTATACTGCTGACTCCACAACTATTCATGACTCATTCTGGCTTCTTAAGACTTCACACAGCAACCATAGCTTAATTAAAAAAAAAAAAAAAGTTTCGAAAACTGAGGAGAGAGAAAGGGGTTGGGGTGAGGTGAGGAGACATTCCTCTGATCCTAAAATTTTGCTTTTGTTATTCATCAGGGGGACTCTCACCAACTCCCAACCCGCAGTTAGAAAACTAGCAAGTGTGTGCTAATTTTCTCAATGTTGGGAGATGTTCTAACTTAGGCTTCCTAAGAAGGCATAAATCACAAACCTAGTCCCCCAAACCCTCTTTTATTAGAGGGCTGTGAATTATGGTCATTCACAGCCCGTAATGAGCCACAAACAGTCTGTGAAGATTCCCACAGATGTCTGCTCGAGTTGACAAGAACCCACCTTTATTCCCCTTGAAATGCTACCAGAGACCTAATTGCCCATTACCATATTTTTCGGACTATAAGACGCACCGGTGTATAAGACACACCAAGATTTCTACGAGGTAAGTAAGAAAAAAAAAAAAGTTTCCGTCTTCCCTGGCCCCCAGGAGTACTCTGCAGGCTTCAGCAGGGCTGGGGGAAGGCAAAAACGCTACCGTTTTTCAACCAAAACAGAGGGGCATTTTCCCCTTCCCACAGCTCCATTGAAGCCTGCAGTGCTTTTGGAGGAGTGGGGGAAACCAAAAACACCGGCGGTTTGGTGAAAAACGACCCATTTGTAACAAAAATGGGATGTGGTGGCGGGGCTTCGGGAGGCCGAAAAATGGCAGGATTCCGTGTATAAGACACACCAACATTTCCACACTCTTTTAGTGGGGGAAAGGTGCGTCTTATATTCCGAAAAATACGGTAGTACAGCACAAACAGGAGGTCTCAAGAGTTGAAACCGACTACATCAGTGGTGGCGAACCCATGACACGGCTGCCACAGGTGGCACGCGGAACCATTTCGTAGGGCACGCGAGGCGTTGCCCTGTCAGCTCCAGCACGCATGTGTGCGCTGACCAGCTGATTTAGGCCTTCTTTTGAGGCCGTTTTTTGCCCTCTGGAGGCTTCAGGGAAGCACCTGAAGCCTCTGGAGGTGATGGGGGAGGCTGTTTTCATCCTCCCCAGGCTCCTAGAAAGCCTCTGGAGCCTGGGGAGGGCAAAAAAACCACGCCAAAAGCAGGGGGTCGCGCACAGAGCATTATGGGTGTGGCACGCCCATGCACGACCCCCCTGTGCGCCCCTCGCTTTTGGCACACGGGCCAAAAAAGGTTAGCCATCACTGGACTAGATGAACTAATTGCTTCCTGCACAGGCTCACGGCCCTTTGCTCCTCTTTTATGTCTGATAGCAGGGGCCAATCACCTCCAAGCCTTACTCCCGAGTCGCCCTTTTTGTCTTAATTGTTTTTGCCTTCAGGCAGCTCTGTGCATGCGCACACTGGGAACAGGCTCACACTGTTCTTCTGCCTCGCTGATGTTTGCATGTAACTCCCAGATGGTCCTGGCCCCCTCTCTGCCTCTGACACAGAACCCTCATCCGAGCCTTCCCCAGACTCCAAGACTGGCCCACGTTCCTCCCCAACCCTCCTCACTGTCCGAATCTGCTGCCAGCTCCGCAGCCGCCGGTGGGCCACAACAGGAGAGGCCTAAGAAATGTAGCAAGCCCTAATCTCCCCCTAAACCCGATTCTATCACTTCCAGCATCCCTTTTCACCATCCTCATTACCAAGTGACTCCGGGGATGGTGCGTTGGCCTAGAAGTGGAACTCTCGCCTCACGAGCCGGAGGCTGTGGGTTCGATCCTAGGGAGAGGCAGATATTTCTCTCTCTCTCTGGGCACGATGAGAATCTATCTGCCGAATAAAACTCCGCCCTGGCAACAGGAAGGGCATCCGGCCATTAAAACACTCGGCTAGCTCCATTCAGTTGTCCCGACTCCATCCGGCGAGGGATTAGGAAGAGGATTACCGAGTGATTCCACCGTCTGCTTCGTGACTCCTGGACGGAACTGGGAGAGGGTGCCAGAAGATCCGGGCATGGTCCCTTCGCCTTGCGAATTGGGGGTGTTCGACTTCAAACCGGGGGTGACTGCTTTCTCTACCTGCAAAACACTGCTTGTTTATTTCCATGAACATAGAAAAGAAAGTAAAGTATTTATTTATTTCTCTTTGACACCTCAGCTTTCCATGGGCAACAACCAGCCCTCAAAATCATTCGTATTTTCTTCCTTCCTGTCTATTTCTGTTTGTATTTTGTGCTTTTTATATTAAGCTAAGGATTGGGACCTTACCCAGGGTCAGTCGGAACATACAATACAATGCAATACAATAGCAGAGTTGGAAGGGACCTTGGAGGCCTTCTAGTCCAACCCCCTGCCTAGGCAGGAAGCCCTATACCGTTTCAGACAAATGGTTATCCAACATCTTCTTAAAGACTTCCAGTGTTGGGGCATTCACAACTTCTGGAGGCAAGGAGTTCCACTGACTTAATTGTTCTCACTGTCAGCAAATTCCTCCTCAGTTCTAACTTGCTTCTCTCCTTGATTAGTTTCCACCCATTGCGTCTTGTTCTGCTCTCAGGTGCCTTGGAGAATAGCTTGACTCCCTCTTCTTTGGGGCAACCCCTGAGATATTGGAAGGCTGCTATCCTGTCTCCCCTGGTCCTTCTTTTCATTAAACTAGACATACCCAGTTCCTACAACCCTAATCCTCTTTGTTGCTCTTTTCTGCACTCTTTGTAGAGTCTCCACGTCTTTTCTACATCGTGGCGACCAAAACTGAATGCAGGATTCCAAGTGTGGCCTGCCCAAGGCATTATAAAGTGGAATTAACCCTTTACATGATTTTGATTCTGTCCCTCTGTTGATGCAGCCTAGAACTGTGTTGGCTTTTTTGGCAGCTGCTGCCCACGGCTGGCTCCTATTTAAATGGTTTTCCACTAGGACTCCAAGATCATCCAAGACCCAAGACATCAGAAGTGACTGAATGAACCGATAAACGATTCTGACAAAATTTAGCTCTTTTCTGCGTCATCAAACTTGATCAAATGTGTGTGATCGAGTTTGAATTTACTGGTCAGAAGCCGGCTGGGAAGGTCACAAAATGGTGCTCCATCCCTGGAGGTTTTCAAGAAGAGACTGGACAGCCACTTGTCTGAAATGGTATAGAATCTCCTGCTCAAGCAGGGGGTTGGACTAGAAGACCTCTAAGGTTCCTTCCACCTCTATTCTGATGGATGGATTGATCACATGACCCCTGCAATTGTTTTAAATGTATGCCGGCTGCCTAGCACCCAAATTTTGGGCCTTGGGGATGCTGCAATGGTCGTAACTGTGAGGACCAGTCATAAGTCAATTTTTTAAACGCCATTGTGGCTTCGAACAAACATCACAACAAGGTTTGTAAGTTTAGGACCTCCTATAACAGGGGTGGTGGCTAGGGGCGCGGAGGCTCAGTGGCTAAGACGCTGAGCTTGTCGATCAGAAAGGCCGGCAGTTCGAATCCCTAGCGCCGCATAACAGAGTGAGCTCCCGTTCCTTGTCCCGGCTTCTGCCAACCTAGCAGTTCGAAAGCAGGTAAAAAAAATGCAAGTAGAAAAATAGGGACCGCCTTTGGTGGGAACGGTAACCACGTTCCGTGCGTTGAGTCATGCCGGCCACATGACCACGGAGACGTCTTCGGACAGCGCTGGCTCTTCGGCTTTGAAACGGAGACGAGCACCGCCCCCTAGAGTCGGGAACGACTAGCACATATGTGCGAGGGGAACCTTTACCTTTTATAACAGCAGTGCCAAACTCTGGGTGCTTAAGGGGTGCTTAAATCTGACCGGCCTGGAAATAACAAAGAACTGACCCACGGTCCCTCTGGCAGCCAAAATGGGGCGTGATGCCCCCACACCCTTTTTTCAGCCCTTTGCAGCACTCTGCCAGTCCCCCCATCCCCAGGAGAACTACAGTGCTGATCTGGCCCTCGAAGAAATCCAGTTTCACACACCCCCTGACCTATAAGTATGTCCTCCATACTGAGAACCACCGCAGACAATTGTGGTCACGCCCGTATTGTTGAAACGTGGGCTGTTGAGACGTCCTTGGTAAAAGGCTTCGGAAACTGCCGCTAGAAAAACAGGCTGTTTTTCAGACGGTGACCTTGAACGCAGCTTGCGTTCAAAGAGGCCGGGACGAAGTCTTTTATCCTTGCAACACAAATCCTCCATTTATCTGCAGAGAGATACCACATGGCGGGATCTGCCTCCGGACCACCATTTATCTCCTAACGCCAGGAAAACAAAGGGCCCGTCTCTGAAACACGAAGCCGTGCCTCCAAATCTGTTAGAAAACTGTTAAAATGACCACACACAAAAAAGAATAGAAGAATAGAATAAAAGAGTTGGAAGGGACCTTGGAGGTCTTCTAGTCCAACCCCCCTCCTTAGTCAGGAAGCCCTATACCGTTTCAGACAAATGGCTATCCAACTTTCTTAAAGACTTGCAATGTTGGGGCATTCACAACTTCTGGAGGCAACTTCTGTTCCACTGGTTAATTGTTCTAACAAAACAGTTTCTTGTGGGAACCAAGATCATTCTAACAGGTGGCTGGAGAGAAGAGGAGTTTGGTTACTGGGCAACCAGCCAGTACTTTGATTGGACAATGTGACTGATTGATTATTTGGGGAAAGGAGGAAGTTTCACTGTTTAAATCAGGTGAAAACCGCAGGAACTTTCAGTTTTTACCAGTTTGTGCCAATATGATATCTCCAATAAAACTGTTCTTTGAGGAATATGCCAACCTTGGAGTTATAATAAAATAGCAGAGTTGGAAGGGACCTTGGAGGTCTTCTAGTCCAACCCCCTGCCTAGGCAGGAAACCCTATACCGTTTCAGACAAATGGCTATCCAACATCTTCTTAAAGACTTGCAGTGTTGGGGCATTCACAACTTCTGGAGGCAACTTCTGTTCCACTGGTTAATTGTTCTCATTGTCAGGAAATTTCTCCTCAGTTCTAACTTGCTTCTCTCCTGGATTAGTTTCCACCCGTTGCTTCTTGTTCTGCCCTCAGGTGCCTTGGAGAATAGCTTGACTCCCTCTTCTTTGGGGCAACCCCTGAGATATTGGAAGACTGCTATCATGTCTCCCCTAATCCTTCTTTTTATTAGACATACCCAGTTCCTGCAACCGTTCTTCATATGTTTTCCTCTCCAGTCCCCTCATCCTCTTTGTTGCTCTTCTCTGCACTCTTTCCAGAGTCTCCACATCTTTTCTATATTGTGGCAACCAAAACTGGATGCCCACCACCCTAAAGCAGGAGAGGAACTTGATTTTCACCCAGGGGACTGGAAGTTTGCCAAGAACGCTAACATGCCTGTTGTAAAATCATTTTGATGATTTCTTTTTGGGTGCCATAAAGCTAGTCCTCGATTTATGGCCACCACAACAGAGCCCAGAATTTAGGTCGTTCAATGAGACATTTGTTAAGTGAGATTTGCCACATTTTACGAACTTTCTCGGCATAGTTGTTAAGTGAATCGCTGCAGTTGTTCTGTTAGTAACCTTGTTGTTAAGTGAATCTGACTCCCCCATTGACTTTGCTTGTCAGAAGGTCGCCAAAGGGGATCAGGTGACCCTGGGACAGTGCAACCGTCATAAAAACGAGTCGGTTGCCAAGCATCTAAATTTAGATCGTGTGACCATGGGGATGCTGGGAAATGGTTTTAAGTCACTTTTTTCAGTGCTGTTGTAACTTCAAATGGACCCTAAACGAACTATTGTAAACCTGTAGTAGCCCATAAAGAAAAGCTGAGCTACACCTGAATAGGTAAAAAGGAAATTACAACAGCTAGTTGTAAGGCATGGGAGATAAGATCCGGGGGATGAAAAACACACAGTAAAATTTGAGTTGTTGCAAAAATGGAACAGAAAGGGAAGGAAAGAAGGGAAGGAAAGGAGGGGAAATGAAAGGAGGAAAGGAAGGAAAAGGAAAGGAGGAAAGGAAGGAAAAGGAAAGGAAGGAAATGGAAAGGAAGGAAAAGGAAAGGAAGGAAAAGGAAGAGGAAAGGAAAGGAAGGAAAAGGAAAGGAAGGAAATGGAAAGAAGGAAAAGGAAGAGGAAAGGAAAGGAAGGAAAAGGAAGAGAAGGAAAAGGAAAGGAAGAAAAAGGAAAGGAAGGAAATGGAAAGGAAGGAAAAGGAAGAGGAAAGGAAAGAAAGGAAAAGGAAGAGAAGGAAAAGGAAAGGAAGGAAAGGAAAGGAAGAAAAAGGAAAGGAAGGAAAAGGAAGAGGAAAGGAAAGAAAGGAAAAGGAAGAGAAGGAAAAGGAAAGGAAGGAAAAGGAAAGGAAGGAAAAGGAAAGGAAAGGAAAGGAAAGGAAGGAAAAGGAAAGGAAGGAAAAGGAAGAGAAGGAAAAGGAAAGGAAAAGAAGAAAAAGGAAAAGAAGGAAAAAGAAGAGCAGGGAAAGGAAGAAAAGGGAAAGGGAGGGAAAGGAAGCAAAAGGAAAGAAAGGAAAAAGAAGAGAAGGGAAAGGAAGAAAAGGGAAAGGAAAGAAGGAAAGAAAGGGAAAGGAAAGAAAGAAAGAAAAGGGATGGATGGATGGATGAAATGGACGTAGTGTGAGAGGAGGGGAGGAGAGAAGAGGGAGGGAGGGAAGAGGAGAGGAAGAGGAAGAGGAAAGGGAACAGGGGTCGTCATAAAAAGCTGTTCAGAATTTGGCATTCTTCCACGGCAAAGCTTCAGTTTTGGACGAAGGACAGGCCTTTGGGGGCATCTTGCCAGAGAGGAGGAGGGGGTTGGCCAGGAGAGTTGCAAACGAGGTTTGTGTGTGTGTGTGTGTGTGTGTGTGTGTGTAGAAGTCCGATATGCATTCAAACGTGGAAAACCCAGCAGCCGCCGGCTTCCCCAAACTTCCCTGCAGCTGTTGGCGCCGCCGTTGCCAAAACCAGGGTCTGGAAAGCCTCCAGGGTCCCAAGAGAGCCGTTTGAGGGATGCCTCCCTCCAGCCCTGATGTTCGGGGCGGGATTCTGACAAACCCACATCCCTTTTGCTCTTCCTTTGCAAGCTACGGAAGGGCGATGGAGCAGAAAACAGCTGTTGCCTAACGCAGGGGTCTCCAACCTTTGCAACTTTAAGTCTGAAGGACTTCAGCTCCCAGACTTCTCCAGCCAGCAAAGCTGGCTGGAGAAGTCTGGGAGCTGAAGTCCTTCAGACTTAAAGTTGCAAAGGTTGGAGACCCCTGGCCTAACATCCTTCTCCTGTAGTACTATGAAACTGGGGCTTTGCCCTCGTGTGCAGGCAGTCCTTGACTTACGACAATGCGTCGAGCGGCTGCTCCAAGTTACAACTGACAAAAGCACCCTCCTAACTTCCAAAGGTCACTAAATGCAGTGTTATTTTTATTAAAGGGGGTGGGGGGTGGGGGGAAGAGAATTAAAATGTTTGGTGGTCTCTAAACAATTGTGCCTGTTTTGCCCCTAAAGGATAAATTGATCAGGTTAGCATCTGGCTTGGTTTGATGGCCAAACCTGGATGTAGATTGAGTGTTGTTTCTCAGCACTCCTCACTCTTAAAACCTGTGGATTTCCACCTCTTTCTGAGCCAGGCTTCCTTAGAAAGCAAGAAGCAAAATGAAAACGCATGAAAAAAAGAACCAGGGGAGACAGGATAGCAGTCTTCCAGTATCTCAGGGGTTGCCCCAAAGAAGAGGGAGTCAAGCTATTCTCCAAGGCACCTGAAGGCAGGACTAGAAGCAATGGGTGGAAACTCATCAAGGAGAGAAGCAACTTAAAAGAAATTTCCTGACAGTTAGAACAATTAATCAGTGGAAGAACTTCCCTTCAGAAGTTGTGAATGCTCCAACATTGGAAGTCTTTAAGAAGATGTTGGATAGCCATTTGACTGAAACGTTATAGGGTTTCCTGCCTAGGCAGGGGGTTGGACTAGAAGACCTCCAAGGACCCTTCCGTTATTCTAAATTCTAACAGATGAGCTAATTAATAAAGAACAATTGCTGGAACTGGGTATGTCTAGTTTAATGAAAAGAAGGACCAGGGGAGACATGATAGCAGTCTTCCAATATCTCAGGGGCTGCCACAAAGAAGAGGGAGTCAAGCTATTCTCCAAGGCACCTGAGGGCAGAACAAGAAGCAATGGGTGGAAACTAATCAAGGAGAGAAGCAACTTAGAACTGAGGAGAAATTTCCTGACAGTGAGAACAATGAATCAGTGGAACTCCTTGCCTCCAGAAGTTGTGAATGCCCCAACACTGCAAGTCTTTAAGATGTTGGAGAACCACTTGTCTGAAAGGGTATAAGGTTCTTGCCTAGGCAGGGGGTTGGACTAGAAGACCTCCAAGGTCCCTTCCAACTCTGCTATTGTATTGTATTGTATTGTATTGTATAAAAAAAAGCTTTTTATTTTTCCTTTCAACTTCATTCTTAAATATACATTCTTATAATTGCTATTTAACATTTGTCAATTCGTATCATTTTTCCGCCTGTATGTTTACATTTTCATACTTTCTTATTTCCACTCCCCCTATGTTAATCACGTGTCGTCTGAGATGCTTTTTTCATGCTTTGTTCCTTTTTCTTTCTATTTATACCTTTTTTCAAACCACTCGGGGAAATCGCCCCCATGTCCTGTAGTCCAGGGGTCTCCAACCTTTGCAACTTTAAGTCGGAAGGACTTCAGCTCCCAGACTTCTCCAGCCAGCTTTGCTGAATTCTGGGAGCTGAAGTCCTTCAGACTTAAAGTTGCAAAGGTTGGAGACCCCTGATTTACACAACTGTGAATTCCTTTCATTCACAGTCAGCAAGGCTTTAGCAGTCTTTCAGAGGAATATTTATCCACACGCACCTTATCTCTGTTTGGGGCACTGCTGCCAGATAACTAGTTTCCAAACACAGGGCAAAGCAAAACAAGTCTCTTATAATCCCAAACAGAACTTTTTGGACCGAAGGAACAAAATGCGCACACTGGGAATGGGCTCCAGCTGTTCCTCTGCCCCACTGCTGCCTAGGTCCCTCTCTGCCTCCGACACAGAGCCCTCGTCTGGGCTTTCTTCAGCCCCCAGGATTGGCCCATGTTCCTCCCCAACTTCCTCACTGTCCGACTCTGCTGCCAGTTCTACTGGCTGCCAGCAAGTCGCAACGCACCCATTCGAAAATTGCCAAGTTTGAAAAACACTGATCTCAAGGCAGATTTTCATACCTTCTCCAACTGGGAAACCATGACCGCCCTAGACCAAGCCGAAAGTCCAAAAATGCTAGAGAATTCCTATAAGCCTGGGAGTCAGATAAATGGGTCATCAACGGACACATAGAGATAGACAACATCTACACACCATTCAAAAGGGACAATCAAAAAACCAGAGAGGAAACAAAAAGGCCGAAACACCTTCCCACCAGCAATCAACACCCAGATAAGCACGGGATTAACATCTGTTAACCAACATTCAAGAAGTGAACAATACCCCGATTAAACAGCTGCCAAACAAGCCAGCAATAAACAACAGCCTAATCAAGGAATCAACAACACCATTCACACCAATATTGACAGGGCGAGTCCCTAGGCTAGAATGTAACACGAGAATAAACCACACCCACTTCTAGCACTGATGTTGTTGCCTAGTTGGTTGATAAAACGTCTAAACCAGAGGTTCCCAAACTTGGCAACTTTAAGATTAATGGACTTCAACTTCCAGAATTCTCCAGCTATGCTGGCTGGAGAATTCTGGGAATTGAAGTCCATAAATCTTAAAGTTGCCAAGTTTGGGAACCTCTGGTCTAAACAATCAAGCTTGCCGAGCACCAAGGACCTCACAATCTTTCTCTCTTCCTTCCTCCTCCCTACAAACTCCACTCCCTTCTAGCACTGATGACACTACCTAGTTGGGTAATGAAATGTCTGCAAGAAAAACAACCAAGCTCAGGGACCACTAAAGATCCCACATTCCTCCTCTTTTCCTTCCTTCCTTCCCTCCCTCCCTCCCTTCTCCACCCCTCTACAAACCCCACTCCCTTCTAACACTGAAGACGTTACCTAGTTTGGTAATGAAACATCTTCAAGAAAAACAGAGAGAGCCAAGGACCACGCATCCTCTCCAAGCTGGTGCCCCCCTTCCCCATATGTGAATCCTGCCCCTCCAACCTTCCCGCAGCAAAGACTTCTGGGAATTGTAGTCCCACAACACCTGGAAGGCACCAGGCGTAAATGAAAATTAATATCAAACAGGGATGCCATTGCACGATGTGGAAGGACGGCACTCAATTGTCGGCGCAACTGCCCGAGGATGATGGAAGTTGTAGTCTACCCCCACACCTGCACACCCAGGAACCCATCCCTCCTCGTGACGTACTGTGGCCAGCTCCTTGGCGGGACGAGTTGGGGAGGCACTGCTGGAAGACGCCATGGATGTGGGGCTGTGGTGGCCCAGCTCTTTGCGATGCAGAGTGGCTTTATCGACCCCATTTTCTCGGGAGGAGAAAGACTGAACGCTGTGGGGCGAAGAAGGATCCTATGGTAGGGGGAAACAGAGGTTAGGTGTTAATCTTCCTCATCTCCCTGTTTTCTGCACCCCCCCAACCTCCCGTCCCCTCATATTTCATCATTTTTTTACCAGGGTTTTCCAACCTTGGCCACAGTGGACTTCAACTCCCAGAATGCCTCAGGCCAACAGGGGAATTCTGGGAGTTGAAGTCCTCAGGGGTTCGAGCGGCCTAGTTTGAGAAACACTAATCTATCCTGATTCATTGTATTGTATTCAATTTCTTCCTCTTCTCTGAACGCTGCAGGGGGCAGACTGAGCTCCCTTGCCCGTTTGCCTGCAACAACAACCCTGCAAGGAAGTTTTAGGCTGAGGCTTAGTGGAGTGCCCCAATGTCACCCATTTAATGCCCAGGTTTGCTGATCTCTTTCAGCCTAACCCAATAAAACAATAAAGATCATCCAGCCCACCCCGCTTCCTACTGAAGGACTGGGGTCTCCAACCTTGGCAACTGGCGGACTTCAACGCCCAGAATGCCTCAGGCCAACAGGGGAATTCTGGGAGTTGAAGTCCTCAGGGGTTCGAGCGGCCTAGTTTGAGAAACACTAATTTATCCTGATTCATTGCATGGCATTTGAATTCTTCCTCTTCTCTAAACGCTGCAGGCAGAGCTCCCTCGCCTGGTGCCTGCAACAACAACCCTGCGAGGAGGTTTTAGGCTGAGGCTGAGTGGAGTGCCCCACTAAACTCACAGGTTCAGCCTAACCCACCCAACAGGGCCGCTGCTATGGGGCCAAAGGGAAGAAGGTATGTTAGGTTTAGGTTTTATTCGTTTTTTATACCGCCCTACTCCCGAAGGACTCAGGGCGGTGTACAGCCAAAGTAAAACAGATATATGAAAGTTTTTAAAGTTTTTTTAACAAACATATTAAACAATTTGGCCTCAAAATTAAAAAACCAAGCAAACCCTGATTAAAATTAATAAAAATTCGTAATTTAAAATTCATTTTTATGCCAGCCCGGCTTGTTGGAAGAAAAAGGTTTTGAGAGCACGTCGGAAGGTGCGTAAGTCAGGGATAGTTCTTAATTCCAGGGGCAATTTGTTCCAGAGGACAGGGGCTCCCACGGAGAAGGCTCTCCCCCTTGGTGTCGCCAGTCCACATTGTCTAGCTGACGGCACCATGAGGAGACCCTCTCTAGGGGAGCATACGGGCCGGTGGGAGGCTCTCGGGGGCAGAAGGCGATCTCGTAGGTACCCAGGTTATACAGGTAGTCCTCGCCTTGCGACCACAATTGAGCCCCAAAGGTCTGTTGTTAAGGGAGATGTTTGTTAAGTGAGTTTTGCCCCATTTTACGACTTTTTTGGGGGGCTACAGTTGTTAAGCGAATCACCACAGCGGTTAAGTTGGTAACCTAATTGCTATTCCCCCTTGACTTTGCTGGTCAGGAGGTTTCAAAAAGGGATCACGAGGGCTCTGAGAAATGGCAACCATCATTTTTATTTATTTTATTTTATTTTTTATTTATTTATTTATTTATTTATTTCCAATTTATACCCCGCCCTTCTCCTAAAAAAGGACCCAGGGCGGCGCACAGGCTATTAAAACCCAGAGACGCGCATATAAATACCCATATTAAATACCCATATTAAAAAACAATTTAAATATATAAATATGGGTCGGTTGCTAAGCAACTGAATGTTGGTCACGTGACCATGCAATGGCCATAACTGGGAAAACAGCTTAGAGGCTACTTTTTCCAGGCCTGTTGTAACTTTGAATGGTCACTACATGAAGGGCTGCAAGCCAAGGACGAATTGCATGTCCTACATCCATGATGGCAAACCTGGGGCAGCACGCGGAGCCCTCCCTGAGGGTACGCAAGCGGTTGCCCTAGCTCAGTGGTCGGCAAACCGCGGCTTGCGAGCCACAAGCGGCTCTTTGGCCCCTCGAGTGCGGCTCTTCTTCCACCCAGCCATCTGTTGCATAGGCGGCTGCTGCTGCCGCCCTGCAATGCGTAGCTCCCGCCATCCGAGGTCACCCGGCAGGGGCGTCAGGCAGGATGGCCGGGCGCGTCTCCACCGGCTCCCTCCGACGGCCAACGCGGCGCACGTTCCAGGGCTGCCCGCCACATGGGGCTAGGAGGGAGGTGGGCGTACGGCGCCCGGATGGCCTCGGTGGGGCTTAAGGTAGTCGCAGCCTCAAGTGCTCCCCCTGCCCGCCCGCTCGCTGCGGGAGGGGGCACCCGTAGCCTCCCCAGCTGATATGCCGGCCGCTCCAGGGGGGGGTGAGGGAAGGAGAGACTGACAGACCCACAGAGAGACAGAGACAGAGGAAGTGACAGACAGAGAGACACACAGAGAAAGAGGGAGGGAAAGAGGGAATCAGAGACAGACAGACATACACACACAGAGTGACAGAGATGGGTGGGGGGAGGAGAGAGAGACAGACACAGAGAGAAACAGACAGAAAGAAAAAGAGAGAAAGAGAAAGAAAGAAAGAGAAAGTGGGAGAGGGAAAGAAAGAAAGAAAGAAAGAAAGAAAGAAAGAAAGAAAGAAAGAAAGAAAGAAAGAAACTATGACAATTGAGCCCAAAATTTTGGTTGCTAAGCAAGACCGTCGTTAAGTGAGTTTCACCACTTTTCCAAGTTGGTCACGCCCACCTGGTCACATCACCGCTGAGCCACTCCCACAAAACAGGCCACACCTTCTTTTGGCTCTCAAAAGAAATTTCAATCGTTGTACTGTTGATATTTGGCTCTATTGACTAATGAGTTTGTCCACCACTGCCCTAGCATAGCTCCACCACACGTGTGCGCACCCCCCCCCGCCACCCAACTGATTTTCCAGTCTCTGCTGTGCATGCGCGGGGGGGCAGGGCACGTGCAGGAGATGCGGATGCTGGCTGGGGAATTCTGGGAGTTGAAGTCCGGACATCTTCAAGTGGCCATGGTTGAGAAACACCAGTGTAAGTTGACTGGAGTGAGTAGGCGGCCATATAAATTTTCTAAAATAAAATCAAAATGAAATACACGAAGTGACACAAACCTCATCCACCACCAAGTTGTCTTCACTTTTCTCCCCATCGCTGCCCTGAAAGAAATGAAAAGGGAAGGCAGAAAAAGAGATTTACTGTATATCAGGGTGGTCGGAGGTCGGTAGGTGGGTGGCAGAGGGTGGAAGGAATGAAAAACTGAAGCAGGGACATTTGGCTCATTGGAGTAGGAGCCCCCAAGAACAGAATTTTTTTTTTGTCCTCAACTTTATAACCACAATTTATTTTATACAATACAATGCAATAGCAGAGTTGGAAGGGACCTTGTAGGTCTTCTAGTCCAACCCCCTGCGTGGGCAGGAACCTTATACCATTTCAGATAAATGGCTATCCAACATCTTCTTGAAGACTTCCAGGGTTGGGGCATTCACAACTTCTGGAGGCAACTTCTGTTCCACTGATTAATTGTCCTGTCAGGAAATTCCTCCTTAGTTCTAAGTTGCTTCTCTCCTTGATTAGTTTCCACCCATTGCTTCTTGTCCTGCCCTCGGGTGCCTTGGAGAATAGTTTGACTCCCTCTTCTTTGTGGCAACCCCTGAGATATCGGAACACTGCTATCATGTCTCCCCTGGTCCTTCTCTTCATCAAACTAGACATACCCAGTTCCTGCAACCGTTCTTCATATGTTTTAGTCCCCAGTCCCCTAATCATCTTGGTTGCTCTTCTCTGCACTCTTTCCAGAGTCTCCACGTCTTTTCTACATCGTGGCGACCAAAACTGTATGCATTTTATTTTATTTTATTAAATTTACACCCCGCCCTTCTCCTACAAAAGGACCCAGGGCGGCGCACAGGCAAATTAAAACACAACATACATAAATAAACCAATTATTAAAATCCAATTAAATTAAATTACCCCGTGCTAAAACTTTTAAAAATTCTCTAATTAAAATTTATAACTAAAAAGTCCAAATCAGGTGATTATCCTAGGCCGGCTTGTTGGAACAAATGCGTTTTAAGATGCCGGCGGAAAAGGCGGAGGTCTGTGGTGGTTCGGAGGTCAGGGGGCAGGTCGTTCCAGAGGGTTGGGCCCGCCACAGAGAAGGCCCTTCCCCTGGGTGTCGCCAACCGGTATTGTCCGGCCGACGGCACCCAGAGAAGGCCCTCTCTATGGGAGCGAATCGGTCGGAGGGGTGTATGGGGCAGGATATGGTCTCGCATGTAACTAGGCCCCGCATGTAATTGGGACCGGAACTTCCTTGCCAGGCTATGTGGTCGTTAAGTGAATCACACATGATTTGATGACCTTTTTTTTTTTTTTTACCATGGTTGTTCCTCGAAACACATCCGTTCGGAAGTGAATCAGGCGGTCGTTGAGCGAATCCCTGTAGCTGAGGGATTCACGTGGTCGTTGAAGGAATCACCACAGTTAAGATTAAGATTTATTGCATTTGTATACCACCCTATCTCCCTTTCGGGACTCTGGGCGGTGTACAGCCAACAGTAAAAATGAGTAATATAAAAGTTAAGATCAAATGTTAAGATATCATTAAATAAATTGGCCTGCCAAATTAAAAACCCCTACTAAAATCAATTTAAAAACTACGACAGGCCGGCAGCACGAAATAAATGGGTCTTCAGGGCCCGACGGAAGAGGCGTAGGTCCGTGATCGTCCGTAGTTCAGGGGGTAGGTCATTCCAGAGGGCAGGGGCTGCCACAGAGAAGGCTCTCCCCCTGGGGGCCGCCAGCCGACATTGCCTAGCCGACGGCACCCTGAGGAGGCCCTCTCTGTGGGAGCGGACTGGTCGGTGGGAGCTATTAGGTAGCAGGGGGCGGTCTTGCAAATAGCCAGGTCCCGTGCCATGGAGCGCTCTAAAGGTGGTTACTAGCACCTTGAAGCGCACCCGGAAAGCCACAGGCAGCCAGTGCAGCTCGCGCAGGAGAGGTGTCACATGGGAGCATGTAGAAGCTCCCAGAATCCCCTGCGCGGCCGCGTTCTGAACTAACTGGAGCCTCCGGGTGCATCTCAAGGGAAGCCCCATGTAGAGAGCGTTGCAGTAGTCCAGGTGGGAGGTGACGAGGACTTGAGTGACAGTGCGTAAAGCGTCATGATCCAGAAAGGGGCGCAACTGGCATATCAGGCGAACCTGATAGAAAGCCCCCCCTGGCCACGGCTGTCAAATGATCTTCCAACGACAGCCGAGAGTCCAGGAGGACGCCCAAGTTGCGTGGTCATTGAAGGAATCACCACAGTTGTTAAGTGAATCATGTGGTCGTTAAGTGAATACATCCCCCCTCCCCCCCCACACACACACAACCACTGTCTCTGCTCATTGGAAGATGTCTGGGGAGGTTGAAAATGGAGATCATATGAATCGGGGCACACCGCAACTATATCGAATGCCTTTCGTAAATATATAAAATGTTAAATATATGCTGGTGGCTGGCTGGCTGGCTGGCTGCCAAAATGTAATTGTGTGGCTATGGGCATGCTGTGACAGTTGTAAGTATGAGAACTTGTCATAAGTCTTTTTTCCCCCCAGTGCTGTTGTAACTTTGGTCATTAAACAAGTTGCTTTAAGGCGAGAACTACCTGTCCAATACACCAGCCAGCAAAGCTGGCTGGAGAAATCTGGGAGCTGAAGTCCTTCAGGCTTAAAGTTGCAAAGGTTGGAGACCCCTGCAATACGCTACAGGTAGTCCTCAACTTACAACAGTTCATTTAGTGACCGTCCGAAGTTACAACGGCACTGAAAAAAGTGACTTACGACTATGTTTCACACATATGACCATCGCAGCATCTCCATGATCGTGTGATCAAAATTCAGACGCTTAGCAACTGACTCATACTTATGACGGTTGCAGTGTCCCCGGGGTCATGTGATCCCCTTTTGCGACCTTCTGACAAGCCAAGTCAATGGGGAAGCCAGATTCACTTAACGACCGTGTTACTAACAACAAAAGCAGGGATTCACTCTGCAAAGGTCATTAAGATGGGGCAAAACCCAGTTAACAGCTCTTGTTTAGCAGCAGAAATCTTGGGCTCAATTGTGGTCGTAAGTCGAGGTCTACCTATATCTTCAAGTGGGCTACAAATTTTAGAAGGGAGGAAAAATATCCAGCTTTTGGTAGGAACATTAGGCAACAATCCGATGCCGTTACCGACTTGCAAAACATCTGGACTGCAGAGAAGTTGTTCAGTTACAACCAAACCTTCTGTTGTGGCCAACCAGCGGTTGGTGGAGATTCGGAGAGTGAGGAGGGTTGGGGAGGAAGCTGGGCCAGTCCTGGAGTCTGGGGAGGGCTCTGAGGAGGGCTTTATGTCGGAGGGGGCCAGGGCCGTATGCCAGTTATCAGCTGCCTTTGGAGTCACACAAGAATGAAGCAGAAGAACAGCTGGAGCCTGTTCCCAGTGTGTGCATGCGCAGAGTTGCCAGACGAAGGGAACAGCTAAAGAACAGGGGTCGACTTGGGAGTAAAGCCACAGGTGGACAATGAATGGCCCCTCCCAGAGGGAATAAAAGAGGAGCGACAGGGGAGTGGAGCTTGCAGGAGACCATTCGTTCCCTTCATTGGTTCCTGACCCTCCGAGGCTCCTTGCCAAGTTCTGCAGAGATCGGCCTGGCAGCTCTCCAAGCCAGAGAAGGTCTGTGACTGTGAATCTTCCCTTGAAAGACTTGGCTGGATGTGAAGGAGCGGAATTCACAGTCAATTAAAAAAAGGGTTTTTTGTCAGGACCAGAAAGCCTGCGTGCTCCAAGAAGGGAAGCCACTCACGTAATCCGTGCTGTATTCTTTTTCTGTCTTCCTTTTCTTGCTACTGTTCAAGTAATCCGAAATGGCTCGCATCCTTTCTCCGTTCGACAGCATTAAAGAGCTCTGCAGAAGAGAAAGCCAAAGGGACATAAAAACTTCAGCAGCGTTCAGATAACACGCTAAGCCAGTGAGTGGTGTCCCCCCTCCCCCCCGGCTCAAAATACAGGCAGTGTCTGACTTACGACCACAATCGTTTTCAGTATCGCTAAGTAGGGTGGCGGTAAATCACACCCGAATTTACACCCGTTTTTGGCTCGGTGGTTAAGTAAATCACTTTACCTGTTAAGTCAACCCTGTGCTTGTTAAAGCAGGGGTCTCCAACCTTTGCAACTTTAAGTCTGAAGGACTTCAGCTCCCAGACTTCTCCAGCCAGCTTTGCTGGCTGGAGAATTCTGGGAGCTGAAGTCCTTCAGACTTAAAGTTGCAAAGGTTGGAGACCCCTGTGTTAAAGGAACTGGCTTCATCCATCTAGCTGGGCGACCTCAAAAGTGGCAATCGCAGGACCCCAGGACATAAAATGCCATATATACATGCTGATTGCCAAGCGCCTGAATTTTGATCATGTCAGTGTGGGGATGCTGCAATGGTCATAAGTGGGAGGAGTAGCCATAAGTCCTTTTTCTCAGGGCTGCTGTCACTTCAAATAGTCAGTAAACCACTGAACCTCGACTTACAAACCATGGTTGAGGACCATCAAGTATCTGAAGTTTCCTGCCTGAGCAGAGGGTTGGACTATTCCAACTCTGTTATTCTATTCTATTCTATTCTATTCTATTCTATTCTATTGTCCCTATTCCTTATTTTATTCTATTCTATTCCATTCCATTCTATCCTTTATTCTATTCTATTCTATCCCCTAATCTAATCTAATCTAATCTATCCTATCCCCTATTCTATTCTATCATATCCCTTATTCTATTCTATCCCCTATTCTATCTTACCCTATCCCCTATTCTATTCTATTCTATAATTCTATTCTATTCTATCATATCCCTTCCTTATTCCTTATTCTATTCTATTCTATCCTATCCCCTTTTCTATTCTATTCTCTTTTCTATTCTATTCTATCCTCTATTCTATTCCATTCTGTCCCTATTCCTTATTTTATTCTATTCTATTCCATTCTATTCTATCCTTTATTCTATTCTATCCCCTAATCTAATCTATCCTATCCCCTATTCTATTCTATCCTATCCCTTATTCTATTCTATCCCCTATTCTATCTTATCCTATCCTATCCCCTATTCTATTCTATTATCTTTTCTATTCTATAATTCTATTCTATTCTATCATATCCCTTCCTTATTCCTTATTCTATTCTATTCTATCCTATCCCCTTTTCTATTCTATTCTATTCTGTTTTCTATTCTGTCCTCTATTCTATTCTATTCTATCCCTTCCTTATTGCTTATTCCCTATTCTATTCTATTCTATTGCCCTGTTTTAACACTAGCCTAACCTGCTGTGAAAACTCTGTGGGTTATTTAGTAGAGAAACAAAGAATAAGTCTATACAGGTAGTCCTCGCCTTACGACCACAACTGAACCCAACATTTCTGTTATTAAGTGAGGCATTTGTTAAGTGGCCACTGCAGTGGATAATGAATAGCAACATGGCTGTTAAGTAAATCTGCCTTCCCACTGTTGGCTTGGGAGGGAGGGAGGGAGGGACAAAAGCAAACTTTAAAAAGTGAAATGAAGTGGAGGAGAAAGAAAAGGAATTGATGAAAGAGGGGGAAGGAATAGGGAAGGGGGGGAGAGGAGGGGAATGGAAGGCAGGGAAGAAGAAGGGAAGAGGAAGGGGAAAGGAAAGAAAGGAAGAGGGAAGAGGGAAAGGAAGAGAAGGGAAGTAAATGGAGAGGGAAGGGAAGTTGGTTTATTTGATTGTCTATATTTATATGCTGCCCATCTCACTATTAAGTGAGTCCAGGCTGCTGACAAGACGGAGAGCTATTTCCAAGCGCAGCCTTAAATCCCTTTTCAAAAATAAAAGGCCCATCATTTCACCGTTCCATCCATGAACTTGTAAAACAAAGAAGACTGTCATCCATCCTTTCCATATTTCATTCATGAAATGGATTTGTGTGTGTGTGTTGTGTGTGTGTGTGTGTAAAGACTGCAGAGACGAGTTCAGCGGAGAGGCGAGTTCAACGCCCCCAATAAAATGAAGAGCAGGATGCAGCACCTCCAACCAGAGGGGCTGGGACCCCTGCCCACTATAGCGGTAAAGCCAAACCAAGGTTCCTTCTAGCTTAGTTGCCGGGCAGGGAGAGAGGATAATGGCAAACAAATTAGGCGGGGTGTGTGTGGAAAAACCGTGCAAAAAGTTTTGGTGTGAGTGGGAGTCCGTTTCCACGGCACTGGGCTGACTCTGCTGCCGTAAGTCTTCGAGTTACGGCCACAATGGACGCCAATAGTGAGGATCGTAACCTAGGCAGATTGCACCACTGAGCCAATTTTACAATCTGTTGGGGGTTCTTTTTTTTTTTGCAGGGGTCATTAAGCAAGCAAGGCCGTCGTTGGGTGAACCGGTGATTTTCTATAGCCGTGGTGTTGCCAAAAACCAGAAATATCTATTTTTGGGGAAACCGTCATAAAACATGATCCCAACGCTGGAAATGACCACAAAGGAGGCCAAAGCATGGTCATTTCTCCTTTTTTCCTGATTTTGCATTCTCGCTTTGCTTGGCAAAGAAAAAGAATCTTGCACAGGATTGATGAACCCGTCACGCCGAGTGTGCGCGTTTTCTGACGGAGCCTCTGAGTCGAGATTATTGGTTGGGGGCTCAGCCTGCAGAATTGGGTCCAAAAAGAGCCCCAATCATTTGCATTCAAGGCCAACCCCCCCACCCACCCCAATTTCAAATTATCAGATTTTCGTGCAAGCATCTTAGTCTTTATTCATTGATTATCTCCAAATATTTGAATTAAAGGCGGGGGGGAAAAAAACCAAGCAAATTTCAAATTGTCAGATGTTTTTGCAAGTGTCTCAGTCCTTATTCCTTGACTGTTCCCAATTATCTGCATTCAGGGCCAAAAAAAAACAAAATAAGGACCAGGACAAAATTTCAAATTATCAGATTTTTGTGCAAGCATCTTGGTCTTTATTCCTTGATTCCTTGATGTTGAATAGCCATTTGTCTGAAATGGTATAAGGTTCCTGCCCACGCAGGGGGTTGGACTAGAAGATCTACAAGGTCCCTTCCAACTCTGCTATTGTATTGTATTGCAAAATCTCCAATTATTTGAATTAAAGGCCCAAAAAAATAATAATACCCCAAGCAAATTTCAAATGGTCCGATGTTTTTGCAAGCATCTTGGTCTTTATTCCTCGATTGTCTCCAATTATTTGCATTAAAGGCCAAAAAAAACCCAAGCAAATTTCAAACTATCGGATTTTTGTACAAGCTTCTTGGTTCTTATTGATTGCCTTGTGCAAGCATCACCCTACTTACATCTTTATCACAGCCTTGTGTGTGTGTGTGTGTGTATATATATATATTCATACTCCATTGGAAATAAACAGCTTTTTCCTATTCTCTTTGGTTCAGAGCTTCCCTTCCCTGTTGGGGGCTCGAAGGAAGGAGAAACAATTGGGAGGGGCAGGGTGCATTGAAAGAAAAGATAGGGGGGCGGGGAAGCAATGAGACTTACAGGTCCGGGGTCTCTCTCTGTCGCCATGGCAACACGGAACGGCAACAAGGCAAGAAGAGAAGGGTTTTAGTTAGCAAAACACGAAGTGCGCCACCCATCCCGCCTGCAACTGTGCATTAAAAACACTCTCCCACAAACGGTGAAAAAATTAAATTATTACGGGTTGGCACATCTCTACCTCTTTAATTGGAGGGAAGGGGGGATGGGGTTTCAAGGACATTTGGGAAGGAGGAGCCCCCCCCCTAAAATTGATGCATTTTTTTTTTCTCATTCCTTGTCAAAGTTGCACCCTTAAAATTGATCCCTCTATTGGAAGGCTGGCGTTTGCAGATAAGTGGGACCAGGTGATTAGCGACGAAAAGGACTCCAAATTCTCTTCGCCACGACCGCTGACACAGATAAACCTCGGCAGCCGATAATCTAAGACAGGGATCCCCAACCTTTTTTGCACTAGGGACCAGTTTCATTTTAAAGAAAATTCCGCGGACTGGCTGGCGCAGAGGGGCAGCGGGAGGGGGGGAGAGGAGGAACAGGCGGCGGGGGGGGAGTCGGCTCACTCGCCCCTCTAGGGCCCCCAATGGCGTGAGCGGCCGCACCTGCGCTCTCCCGCCCCCGGGGGCTGCCCCGCCCTTCCTCCTCTCCAGCCCTGCGGCCCGGTTCCTATCAAGCCACGGACCGGCACCGGTCCGCGGACCGGGGGTTGGGGACCCCTGATCTAAGAAATATGGGTAGTCCTCGACTTACGACCAGGAAAATTTGTCGCGATATGGGGCAGCCGTGAAGGAAAGCACCGTAGGGCTGTTCCTGATTTTATGAGCTTTTTCTGGTGGTCAGCAGAAGTTATAATCTCTTTTTCTTTGCCGTTAGGTCTGGTTGTAGGAATTGGTGCGGTCGTTAAGTGGGACATCACACCGTAATGACTTGCAACCTTCCCTGTCAGCTTTCCCATTGGCTTTGCTTGCCGGAAGTAGGCCAGGAAGGTCACAAATGGCCATCATGTGACACACACACACACACACGCGCGCGCCAAGATGCGGCAACAGTCCTATGTACAAGGACTGGTCATATGTCACTTCTGTCGGCGCCGTTTTAAAAGGTCTCTAAATGAATGGTCGTAAGTCGAGGACTACCTGTAAATTGTCCATTAATAAACTACCTAAATCTTACCCAATGACTATTGTATTTCTACCTTACTCTTATTTTAAACTGTTTGTACAAGGTTTTATTGGTGATATGTGTTTCCACCTTGTGCTTTGATGTGGCCTATAGGCTAATCAATAAAGCTATCATATATCAACTCCTAAAAGTAAAGGTTCCCCTCGCACATTTGTGCTAGTCGTTCCTGACTCTAGGGGGCGGTGCTCATCTCCGTTTCAAAGCCGAAGAGCCAGCGCTGTCCGAAGACGTCTCCGTGGTCATGTGGCCGACATGACTAACCGCTGAAGGCACACGGAACGCTGTTTCCTTCCCACCAAAGGTGGTCCCTATTTTTCTACTTGCATTTTTACATGCTTTCGAACTGCTAGGTTGGCAGAAGCTGGGACAAGTCGCGGGAGCTCACTCCGTTACGCGGCGCTAGGGATTCGAACCGTCGAACTGCCAACCTTTCTGATCGACAAGCTCAGCGTCTTTAGCCACCGCATCCTAGCATGAACTAATCAGAGGGGGGGTCTACTAACGTTGGCAACTTTAAGACTTGGAGACTTCAACTCCCAGAATTCCCCAACCAGCCGTGCTAGGGAAATTCCCCATGCTGGGAATTCTGGGAGCTGAAGTCCACAAGTCTTAAAAAGTTGGGACACCCTTGAGCTAAATGCACTGAAATAAATAAATAAATAAATAAATAAATAAATAAATAAATAAATAAATAAATAAATAAATAAATAAATAAATAAATAAATAAATAAATAAATAAATAAATAAATAAGCAAGCAAGCTTATTAACAGCAAACTCAAACCGGTATCGGGCCAACTGCTCTACATTTATAATTCTTTTACTTTAAGGAACAGTTGACATTTTTTTCTTATTCCCCCCATTTCTAACTTTTGGTTGGGAGCCTCAAAATTCCCACCTTATAAAGGTCATTTCACCGGGAATAGCAACCTTAATGCACAGGAGCAAAAACAGATTTTGTAAGATTGACGCATTCTTTCAAACCGACTCAAAACACCAGTACTGCATTTTCTCAAACCTGGCAACTTTAAAGTCTCCAGAATTCCCAAACCAGCAGGCTTCCCCCCCCCCCCCCCCCCAAATATCAGACAATGTCAGCTAGTCACCTGTTGGGAGAATCGTTTTAAACTAGACATTCAATGTTTCTGCATATCTATGAGGGACCACAATGAAAGCAAGCAAGTTACAGCAATGCTTCTCAAACAGGGCAGCTCTTAAGACATTTCTAAGAATTCTGGGATCTGAAATCTATGAATATTGGCTAGGGAATTCTGGGAGTTGAAGTCCACAAATGTTGGCTAAGGAATTCTGGGTGTTGAAGTCCACAAATGTTGGCTAGGGAATTTTGGGAGTTGAAGTCTGGGGAATTCTGGGAGTTGAAGCCCACAAATGTTGGCTAAGGAATTCTGGGGGTTGAAGTCCACAAATGTTGGCTTGGAAATTCTGGGAGTTGAAGTCTAGGGAATTCTGGGGGTTGAAGTCCACAAATGTTGGCTAGGGAATTCTGGGAGTTGAAGTCCACAAATGGTGGCTAGAGAATTCTGGGAGTTGAAGTCTGGGGAATTCTGGGAGTTGAAGCCCACAAATGTTGGCTAAGGAGTTCTGGGGGTTGAAGTCCACAAATCGTGTCTGGGGAATTCTGGGAGTTGAAGTCCACAAATGGCGGCTAGGGAATTCTGGGAATTGAAGTCTGCACACCTTAAAGTTGCCAGGACTGTCCTACTAGCTAGACCCAGCCTCCCCCCCCTCCCCCCCAGTTAGGCAAATTTGATCAATCAGGAAAATCTTTCATAGCTCACACTCAGAGAACGAAAACTATCTGGAGAAACCTACCTCGGTCGGCATCGAGAAGCCCCCGGTCATCCTTGGCGACCAGATGGGCCTGCGCCCCCAATGCCCCCGACAGCGCCAGCAGTCCAGAAGCGCTCCCGAGGCTGGCCAGGCTGGCAGACTGGACGCTGGATGGGTGAGGGGTCAACGGGATGGGGGGCGCGTGATGGGAGAGGTGTTGAGCTTGGAGCTGGTGCTGGGGAGACAGAAAGGAATTGGGAGAGCCTCAGAGGTCGATCAACTGGTTGGTTGGTTTTTAACGGTTCAGAAAAGCACTCTTATTTCTGTTTGCATCTTAACGTTGTGAAGTCTGCCTTGAATATTTATTTGATTTCTTAAATCCTGCCTCTAATACTTTGCAAGTAACTCCTTCCTCCTAATTTCCCACCAGCCACCACCCAGTGAGGGTTGGGCTGAGAGTGAAGTGACTAGAATTCACCGTCTCCCAGTGATTGGCTCAGAGTCACCCACCTGGCTTTTGGGCTTAAGATAGGACTAGAACTCACCGTCTCCTAGTGATTGGCTCAGAGTCACCCACCTGGCTTTTGGGCTTAAGGTAGGACTAGAATTCACTGTCTCCTGGTGATTGGCCCAGAGTCACCCACCTGGCTTTTGGGCTTAAGGTAGGACTAGAATTCACCGTCTCCTAGTGATTGGCTCAGAGTCACCCACCTGGCTTTTGGGCTTAAGATAGGACTAGAACTCACCGTCTCCTAGTGATTGGCCCAGAGTCACCCACCTGGCTTTTGGGCTTAAGGTAGGACTAGAATTCACTGTCTCCTAGTGATTGGTCCAGAGTCACCCAGCTGGCTTTTGTGCTTAACATAGGACTAGAATTCACTGTCTCCTAGTGATTGGCCCAGAGTCACCCACCTGGCTTTTGGGCTTAAGGTAGGACTAGAATTCACCGTCTCCTGGTGGTTGGCCCAGAGTCACCCAACTGGGTTTTGTGCTTAAGGTAGGACTAGAACTCACCGTCTCCTAGTGATTGGTCCAGAGTCACCCACCTGGCTTTTGTGCTTAAGGTAGGACTAGAACTCACCGTCTCCTAGTGATTGGTCCAGAGTCACCCAGCTGGCTTTTGGGCTTAAGGTAGGACTAGAATTCACCGTCTCCTGGTGGTTGGCCCAGAGTCACCTACCTGGCTTTTGGGCTTAAGATAGGACTAGAATTCACCATCTCCTGGTGGTTGGCCCAGAGTCACCCAACTGGCTTTTGGGCTTAAGATAGGACTAGAATTCACCGTCTCCTGGTGGTTAGTCCAGAGTCACGCAGCTGGCTTTTGGGCTTAAGGTAGGACTAGAATTCACCGTCTCCTGGTGGTTGGCCCAGAGTCACCCAACTGGCTTTTGTGCTTAAGGTAGGACTAGAACTCACTGTCTCCTAGTGATTGGCCCAGAGTCACCCAGCTGGCTTTTGGGCTTAAGATAGGATTAGAGCTCACCGTCCCAGGGGTATTAAAAATTGTGGAATCCCACCACTGATTGTGCAGAATACACAATGCAAAAAGAGGACGGGGAAAACACCTGAGAGCATATGAGAAACCACCTCCTGGCACAATTGCGTGTGTAGCACGCCGGTTGAAAAACACGGCTGTGGAACAATGCAGCCGTGTTTGCATTGAGACACAGCAAGGGCTGGTTTTAATGCCTCCCCTTTTATGGTTTATGTCGTTATTGCTACATTAATTTTTATTAATTAGATATTAGCTGCGAGGAGCTTTGGCAGCTGAATGGAAAGCAGAGATGGGCAGCTAGAAAGATAAAGGACAGCTGTCAGCGAACCCTTCAAGGGCGGATAATCTGAGCAAGGCAGCCTCCCCAGAGATTTCCACAGGGGATGGGGTTGAAAAAAACAAAAAATACAACCGACCCTTCAAAGTTACAACAGATCCCTGCCAAAAACTTACAGGCTGTCCTCAACTTACGACCGCAATTCAGCCCCCCCCAAAATGTGTGTTTGTTACGGGAGCTTGCTCCGTTTCAACGACTGACCTCGCCACCTTTGTGAAGTGAACCGGTGTAGTGCTTAAACATGTTCGTTAAGTGAATCTGGCTCTTCCCCCCACTTTGGCTTTCCTTTCTAGGTCACATGACTCCAGGACATTGCGACCATCATGTGAGTCAGTTGCGCGACTCGACTTAGTGACCGCATGGCTAAGTGCGGCCACGGGGGCCTTGGACCGAGCCGCGCCCTTGCGGCCTCTCTTGCGGCGACGAATCACCCAGGCTCCTTGGTTTACCGAGGAGCTGAGGGAGATGAAATGCCACAAGAGACGCCTAGAGAGCAGATGGAGATCCTCTCGCTCCGAAGCCGACCGAACACTAGTGAGAACCCATATTAGGACTTAGCACCCATATTAGCGGGTGTGCTTCAAGGTTTTGACGACCATTTTAAAGCGCTCCATGGCTCGGGGCCTAGTTATATGCGAGACCGTCTCCTGCCCCATACATCCCTTCGGCCGATCCGCTCCCACAGAGAGGGCCTTCTCAGGGTGCCGTTGGCCGGGCAATGCCGACTGGCGACACCCAGGGGAAGAGCCTTCTCTGTGGCGGGCCCTGTCCTTTGGAACGACCTACCCCCTGAACTGCGTACCATCTTGGACCTCTGCCTCTTCCGCCAGTGTCTAAAGACACATCTTTTCCAGCAAGCCGGCCTAGCCTAACCTCCCGTTGGGGCTATTTTAGATTTTAATTTGGTTTTAGCATAGGATTGTAATTTAATATGTTTTTAAATTTTGTATTTATCGTTTTGTATGTTTTTAAATTCCTGAGCGCCGCCCTGGGTCCTTCGTGGAGAAGGGCGGGATATAAATATGATTAAAACTAAACTAAACTAAACTTACTTAGTGGCGATAAGGGTGGCCAAATGGGAGTATTGTGCCACCCTTATTGCATCCGCAGATAACTGCCCTGCCGCCCTGTTTGGGGTGACCCGCTCCCTCCTTCACCAGAGGCCGCGGGAAGCCCCTCTGCAGGGACGAGCAGAGGAATTTGGGATTTATCTGCAGGACAAAATCACTCGGATTCGGAATGAGCTACCCTCCATCAAGAGTGATCCGGTCGGACTGTCCGAGGCTGGTCTTGAGGCACTATTCTGGGAGGAGTTTGACTTTGTTACTACCGAGGATATGGACAGGTTGTCAAAGAGACTTAAGGCCACCAAACTGGACCAGTGATGGCTAACCTCTGTGTGTGTGTGTGTGTGCCCACACCCATAATGCAATGCACATGCAACATTCCCCCAGTGCACCCTGTGCACACGACTTCCCCATGCTCCCCCTATCCACCAGCGCATGCATGCACGATCCCTCCCACATACACCATTTTGGGCCTAGCAGGCCTCCCTGAAGCCTCCTGGGACCCAAAATGGGGCATGCGGGGTGGGGATGTATGTCATGCGCTCCCCCCATCCCCAAATCTCATGCAAGCGCCCCATGCATGCGCGGCAAAGACTCAAAAATCATCTGTGGCGCATGTGCCGTAAGTTAGGGTTAAGTTGTGTTGTCACTCTGTGCTATATAAGGTATGTGGGTATAGCCATAATTTTGCATTTATTTATTTATTTGTTTCTTTGTTTATTCTATCCCAGCGGTGGGCAAACTTTGCAACTTTAAGTCTGAAGCTTTGCTGGCTGGAGAATTCTGGGAGCTGAAGTCCTTCAGACTTAAAGTTGCAAAGTTTGCCCACCCCTTTTCTATCCTGTTCATGTTGTGTCTATTAGTAGTGGAGAGCCTTTGAGACCTGTAGGCCTCGAAATTTCATTTTAATGCATGCCGATTAGTGTAACATTCAAAGTGACAACCAAGTTTCTATTCTACTTTTTTTCTATTCTATGTGAATCGTACACGACCGTGGAGATGCTGCAACGGTCACTAAATGAAGTGTTGTAAGTCGAGGACAACCTGTACTGACGACCAGATTCCAAAGCTTCAACGACTGCCCCCTCACCCCCCTCCCGGCCCGCCTTCCATCATGTCATCACGTTTTGAACACTGGGCAATCAATGCAGGTTTATAGTTTTGAGCAAAAAAATGCCCCATAGCAAGTAATGGGCTCACCATGGATTCAGTTAATGACCATGGTGATTCACTTAACAGCCTTTGCAAACAAAGGTCGAAACATTGGGTGGGTCATGTGATGATCTCCTTTACGACTGTCATGACTAATAACGGGCAAGCTCCATTACCACCACCACCCCTGAGTCCTCGGCTTACAACCACAATTGAGCCCTACATTTCCGTTGCTAAGCAAGACAATCCAGTGAATTTTGCCCCATTTTATGACCTTTCCTTGCCACAGTTCTTAAGCGAATCCTTGCAGGGATTAAGGCAGTAACTGAATGGTAGAAGGATTTACATTCCTTGTAGTCATTAACCCTCTTGAGAGTCCTTGAGGCCACTTGGAGGTTTATCTGTGCCCTCAGGGTCACCTGTAGAGAATAAACGCCCAAGTGGCCTCAAGGGCCCTCAGAAAGAGTGCTCACCACCAGAGGATTGCAAGGAATAGAAGTCCTTCCATTTCCCGCCATTCAGTCAGAACCGAAGAAGCCTCTGGGATGAGAAGCGGAACCTCTTCAAGAAAAAACAAAGTCCAGTTGCCTTTTGAATAATAAACACTGTTGAGTTCTGGCGACCGGTGGACCCAGCTGGTGTGACTGTGTTATATTGACTGTGGGTGATTGTTGGGGGGTTTTGGGAGGGGGAGCAGGGTGAAGGTTTACCGTGTTTCCCCAAAAATAAGACAGGGTCTTATTTTCTTTTAACCCTCAAAATAAGCGCTTGGCCTTATTTTCGGGGAGGTCTTATTATTTCTGAGGTAAAGGAGGCGGCGAGCTTGGTCACCTCATGGCTGCTGCTGTGTGGCAATATTTTCGGGGAGGTCTTATTATTTCTGAGGTAGAGGAGGCGGCGAGTGTGGTCACCTCATGGCTGCTGCTATGTTGCAATGTTTTCAGGGAGGGCTTATTTTGGGGGGAGGGCTTATTTTAGTGCATGCGCTCAAAAGCCTGATTGGGCTTATTATCTGGGGAGGTCTTATTTTTGGGGAAACAGGGTAGCAGTGCAATAAAAGATTTGATGGTTGGCCGCATCCTGGGTCAGAACACTCCCCATCTCCTGCTGCTGTGGCCTGTTGCCTGCCGGACCCTCCAGCAGACGAATCAGAGGAGGAAGAGATGTGGGAGTCAGAGTCAGCATCAAAGCAACTTGAAAGCTCAGAAGAGGAAGAGAAAATGGGGGTGGAAGAGAGAGAGAGACAGACAGAGACAGACAGAGAGACAGAGACACACAGAGAGACAGAGTGAGAGAGACAGAGAAAGAGAGATAGAGAGACAGAGAGACACAGAAAGAGAGACAGAGACACAGACATAGAGAGAGACAGACAGACAGACAGAGACAGAGAGACAGACATAGAGAGAGAGAGACAGACAGAGAGACACAGAGAGAGAGGCAGAGAGAGAGGCAGAGAGACAGAGAGAGAGAGAGAGAGAGAGAGAGAGAGAGAGAGACAGAGAGAGAGAGAGAGAGACAGAGACAGAGACAGAGAGAGAGACAGAGAGAGAGACAGAGAGATCCTGGGCCATCCGTCAGCCCTCAGATGGAGAGTCAACATTCCCCAGGTCTGGAGGTGGCTGATGAGGAAGAGGAGGAACAGCTGGGTCCAGTGCCTGACATGTGGATGCACAGAGAGGAGAGGAGTGCGGTGGAAATCAATGGGCCGGTCCTCGGGACGGAAGATCCATTGCTGCTAGCAAAGTCCTATCTTAACTCGGGGGATAAAAGGAGGGAGCGGAGAGGAATAGGTGTGGAAGACAACTATTCATCCCCCGGACCGACAAACTTGTTAGCCTGCATTGAGAGAAACTTTTCACCGAGGCTGCCGACGCTCCTAAGAAAGGAATCATTGCCTCAACTACAGAGGGTTTGAGGAGCTGGGTTGGAACACCTGCCTACAAGCCCCCCTCAGATTGCCGTTGAGAGAAATGACAAGATGGACTGAGGTGGGCCTCAATGCCTTTTTTCTCCTGATGTTTCCCCCCCTTGCACGTACATCAGAGGTGGGAGACAGACCTTTGAGGTCTCTTTTCAAAGAGCGAAGCTAACACCTCCGCCAGGCTGCTGTTATCAAAGATTTTCTTTCCTGCAAAAACCAAGACGCATCCGGTCTCGCAATAGCTCAGCTGAGGCGGCTAAGGCAAGGGTTAGCAATCTGCGGCTCTGGAGCTGCATGTGGCTCTTTCATCGCCCTGTTGCGGCTCCACATCGCTCAAAATATGTGTCATAACCGCCAATGTGCGCCGCTCCAGCCGGCATACTCAGGAAATAGTTAGGCATGGGAAAGGTTTTGTGGCTCCCGGTGTTTTCTTTTCTGTGGGAAACGGGTCCAAATGGCTCTTTGAGTGTTTAAGATTGCCGACCCCTGGGCTAAGGAAAGCTTGCAAATTTACCTTCCTGAGGCAAATTTGTGCCAACAGAGACAAATAGAGATGCTGTGTTTCCCTGAAAATAAAGACAAGGTCTTATTTTATTTTGAACCCCCCTTCCCCGAAATAAGCGCTTGGCCTTATTTTCGGAGAGGTCTTATTATTTCTGAGGTAAAGGAGGCGGCGAGTATGGTCACCTCATGGCTGCTGCTGTATGGCAATATTTTCAGGGAAGGCTTATTTTCAGGGGAAGGTTTATTTTAGCGCATGCGCTCAAAGGTCCAATTGGGCTTATTATCAATTGAGGAGGTCTTATTTTCGGGGAAACAGGATGGTCCTCGACATACGTCCACAACGGCTGCCCAGGATTGATGCTGCTACGTGAGAAATGGGTTCGGCGAGTTTTGATCCCTTTTACGATGTCTCCCGCTGCGTGTTGCTAAGCAGATCCCCGAAGTTTGTTAAATCGGCAACAGCGGTTGTTAAGTGAATCGGGCTTCCCCCTGGACTTTGCTGGTCACGAGGCCGCAAAAGGGGAATCACACCACCCCCATGGGACGCTGCAACCGTCATAAATATGAGTCGGTTGCCAAGTCTGTAAATCATGTGGCCGTGGGGAGGCCGTGACGGACATAAATGTGAAAAATGGTCATAAGTCACTTTTTTCAGTTTCAGTGTAGCTTTGAACGGTCACTAAAAGAACTGTTGTAAGTTGAGGACTACCTGTATTTGCAGGTTAGGGTTGAAATGAGGGATCCTTGGTGCTCTCTGTTTCCTTGCAGACGTTCCCTTACCAAGCTAGGTAATGTCATCAGTGCTAGTAGAAAGTGGGGTTTGCTTCTCAGTTTATATCCCGGTGGGTCTCCCTGTCAACATTGCTGGGAGTGGCATTTGGCTGGGATATTTACTGCTGGCTTCTTTGGCAATTCCTTGACTGGGGTGTTGTTTGCTTCTTGATTATCAAGCTAATGTTAATCTCCCCACTAGCCCTGATGATGTTATCTAGTTGGGTCATGAAACGTCTGAAAGAAAACAACCAAGTGCAGAGAGAGCACCAAGAACCTCACAATTGTCCTTGTTGTGGCCCGCCAGTGGAGCTGGTAACAGACTCAGACAATGAGGAGGGTTGGGGAGGAACATGGGCCAATCCTGGAGTCTGGGGAAGGCCCTGACGAGGGCTCTGTGTCGGAGGCAGAGAGGGGGACAGAGCCGTATGCCAGTTATCAGCTGCCTTCAGGGTCAGACATCAGTGGGGCAGAAGAACAGCTGGAGCCTGTTCCCAGTGTGCGCATGCGCAGAACTGCCAGGAGAAGGGAACAGCTAAGGAACAGGGGTTGACTTGGGAGTAAAGCCACAGGTGGTCGGCGAATGGCCCCTCCCAGAGGAAATAAAAGAGGAGCGAGAGGGGAGGGGAGTTTGCAGGAGGCAATGAGTTCAATTCATTAGGGTGAAGATCTGTTCTTGACTTCTTGCCAAGTATCGTCTGCTACTGAGTGGCGTTTGGAAGACATCGGCCTGGCCGCTCTCCAAGCCTGATCAAGCCCCGTAATTGTGAAATCTGTTTGAAAGACTGTTGGCTGGGATTTTCCTGGAGAGGAATTCACTTTAAACTAAATAAAAGTGGGTTTTATCGGGACAAGGAGTCGGCTTCGTGCTTTTGGGAAGCCTAGGTCACAACAGTCCTCTTCCTCCTCCTCTGCACAAACCCCATTCCTTTCTAGCACTGATGATGTGACCTAGTTGGGTCATGAAACGTCTCCAATTAGATTTTATTAATAATAATAATAATATCTTTATTTATATACCGCCTCCTCTCCCCAAAGGGACTCGGAGCGGTGCACAGGGAAAATTAAAAATACTAATATAAAATACATAAATAGATAAATAAAATACGAATTAAACCAAATTATCCCTGCGCTAAAATCACCCTATCTTAAAATACACTAAAATTCCCTAAAACCCTATTAAAAGACGGGAGACTAACCTAGGCCGGCCAAGCGAAAAAAGTGTGTTTTTAATTTTTGACGGAAGGAGCGGAGGTCCGTGGTTGTTCTGATCTCGAGGGGAAGGTCGTTCCAGAGGGTCGGGCCCGCCACAGAGAAGGCCCTTCCCCTGGGCGTCGCCCGCTGGCATTGCCTAGTGGACGGCACCCGGAGAAGTCCCTCTCTGTGGGAGCGAATCGGCCGCAGGGATGTATGAGGCAGGATCCGATCCCGCAGATAACTAGGTCTTGTTCATAGTTTTATCTATTTATTATTTATATGTTTGTATCTCCGCTTTTTAACTTCCTGTGCACCGCCCTGGGTCCCTTCGGGGAGATAGGCGCGGTATAAAAATTAAATAAATTCAAATTCAAATTCCAAGAAAACAACCAAGCTCAGAGACCACCAAGGATGCCACAAATCAGAATATCTTCGGCTGAATTAATACCCAGCAGTTAGACCGCTGTGTCTCTTTCTCCCTTTACGTATCCCAGCTGGGGCTTATGGCTCACACTTTGCTCACCCTAAATTTTGCAGCGGCCTTCCTGCAAAGGGAGAGTTACCCACCCACTCACCCAAAAGCCCCAGCCTGTGCATCCCCCATAAAAGATGCAAAGACACGAATGAAGGTCGAGACGATCTGAACAACAGCAGCAGCAACAAAATAAAAATAAAAAATACAATTCCCGGGAACGCAGCAAAATCCATCAAAGTTTGCAGCCTGCGAGGAGGCTCAGCTCGGTAAATAATGAATGATCTCCAAAAGAACCTTGCAAAAAAAATAAAAAGGGAGGGAGGGAGAAAGAGGAAGGCTCAGCCCGAATTTGCAGCAAATCGGGCGAGGAGATGGAAGAAGGGGGAGGTGGGGGGAGGGAGGGAGAAGAGCCAGGAAGAAGCAAGACATCCATTAGGATCCAATTTAGACAGCCGAGCCTCCTCTCGCCCTCGATTACGGCCCTCAAATCAAATATTAAAGAAAAGAGGCAATTGAGTCGCCACCAAGGCCTCGGCACAGTTGCTCTGGAGCCAGCTTCGTTGGCAATTTCCAAGGGCATAAAAACCTTCCTCTTCCCCACCCCACCCTCCTTGTACGGCAGGCAGGCAGGCAGAGTGTTCAAAAATACAAGGCATTTTTAAGATTTCCAAAAAATAAATGAATAAAGAAGGGGGGGAGGATTTTAAACCACTCGGAAATCGCCAACGCGGCTGATCCGAGGGACATTCCTCACGCGCACCCCCCCCCAAAAGCGTTTTGCACAAGCGAACGAGGCGAAGAAATATGGAAGGTCCTCAGCTTACGACCACAATTGGGGTCGGAATTTAGTACGTCGTGTATATTTTGGAGGTGGTGACCCTCGGAGAGCCGTATGCCGCAAAATTTCGTTTTAATGCCTGTTGATTAGTGGACATTCAAAGTGACAATAAAAATAGTCTATCCTGTTCTACTATTCTATTCCATTTTTATTCTTTTCTGTTCTGTTTTATTCTTATTCAGTGGTGGGTTTCAAATTTTTTTAGAACCTACTCTGTAGGTGTGGCCTGTTTTGTGGGCGTGGCTTGGCAGTCATGTGACAGGGTGGGAGTCGCCACCTTTTAAAATGTGGTGAAACTCATTTAACAACGCTCTTGCTTAGCAATCAAAATTTTGGACTCAATTGTGATGATAAATTCTTTCTTTCTTTAATTCTTTCTTTAATTCTTTCTTTCTTTAATTCTTTCCTTCCTTCCTTCCTTCCTTCCTTCCTTCCTTCCTTCCTTCCTTCCTTCCTTCCTTCCTCCTTTCCTTTCCTTTCCTTCCCGTTGGGTCACTGGCAGCAGTGGGCCAGATTTACTTCCAGGTACGCCGGTGGAACCCCCACTCACCGGTTCTCTAAATTTCACCAACCGGCTCTCACGAGTAGGTGCGAGCCACTATGCAGGGGGGGGGGGGGGGGAAATCACATTGTAAAGTTGTGGAGTTGGAAGGTTCCCTAAAGATAATCTAGTCCAGCCCTTGGGAGGAGGGGGTGCAGAGGAAAAAACCCCACAGAATTCTAAAATAGTGAAGCTGAAAGGCACCCTTAAAGATCGTCTAAGTCCAACCTTTGGGCTTCCCAGAAAACCAATTCAGTCACCCTTGACAAGTGTCCGTTGGTCTCCTCAAAACCACCCGAGGTGGTCAACCCTTCAACACCTAGAAGCAACGTTGTGTTATCTCGTACAACTCCCAGCGATGAAACGGTTCTCCTTAAACACAGAGAAGCGTACCAGATGCCAAATGGCCCCAATTCACTAGAAACCACCACAGTCCCTCTGGGCACCAAGAAAACATCAACAAGAGACAGAAAAAAAAGAGTTCTACGTACCCCGATTGCCACATTCAGTTCTGCCACCGTCACCTGCTTGGCCCGCTCCACCGCCTGGACCACTTGTTGTTGGTGCTACCGCAAAACAAAAGGGGCGAGGAACATGATTGTCATTTATAAAACTTTGGGTACTCCGCGGTGGTGGGTTTCAAATTTTTTTCGAATCTCTTCTGTAGGTGTGGCCTGCTTTGTGGGAGTGGCTTGGCGGCCATGTGACCGGGTGGGGTGGCGGCGGCGGCTTGAAAGTCATGTGACTGGGTGGGCGTGGCCAACTTGTAAAACGTGGCGAAACTCACTTAACAACGCTTTTGCTTAGCAACCAAAACGTTGGCTCAGGAACTCTGGCATTTGAAGCGCGCAAGTTTTAAAGCTGTCAAGTGACGAGACCCTTGCACCCCATACCCTTTAGAGAGAAAAAACCCCAGGGGTGTTCAAACTTGAGAGCTTGAAGACATGTGGACTTCAACTCCCAGAATTCCTCCTCTCGCTCTTCCTCTGGATGATGGGCAGATGGGCGGGGGGGAGGGAGCTGGAACCGGTTCTGAACGGCCCTGGAGATTTGTGGAACCTCTTCTATAGAAGAGCTTAGAACTGGCAGGAACCCACCCCTGGTACCCTGACTCTATTTTAAATCATCATAGTGGTGGATTTATCTTCCTCTTTATGTCCAAGATGCCCAGAGTCACTTCATAGACTAGAACTCCCAGTCTCCTGGTGATTGGCTTAAAGTCGGCATTCATGCCTAAAGTGGGATTAGAACTCAAACTCTCCTGATGATAACCTCAAAGTCACCTGGCAGGCATTCATCCCTCAAGGCAGGACTAGAATTCACTGTCTCTGGGTGACTGTCCCAAAGTCCTCCAGCCAGCTTTCATGGCTAAAGCAGGATTTGAACTCATGATCTCTTACTTTGTAGCCTGGTGCTTTATTGGACCGAACTAGGAATCTGCATGCTGAGTTTGGACCAGGTTGGATCTGGGACAAAACCCAGCAATAAAGTAATTGTTTCAAGAACATATTTGACAATAAACTTGAAATTAAACAAGTCCAAAGTCACCCAGCTGATTTTTGTGCCTAAGCCAGAACTAGAACTCCCAGTCTCCTCATGATTGGTCCAAAGTCACCCAGAGAGTTTTCATACCTAATGCGGGACTGGAATTCATAGTCTCCTGGTCATTGGCTCAAAGTCACCCAGCTGCCTTTTGTGCTTAAGGTGGGACTAGAACTCACTATCTCCTTGTGATTGGTCCAAAGTCACCCACACAGGTTTCATACCTAAGGTGGGACTAAAACTCACAGTCTCCTGTTGATTGGCTCAAAGTCACCCAGCTGGCTTTCATGCCTAAGGCGGGACTAGAATTCACTGTCACCTGGCGATTGGTCCAAAGTCACCCAGCTGGCTTTCATGCCTAAGGCGGGACTAGAATTCACTGTCACCTGGCGATTGGTCCAAAGTCACCCAGCTGGCTTTCATGCCTAAGGCGGGACTAGAATTCACTGTCACCTGGTGATTGGTCCAAAGTCACCCAGCTGGCTTTCATGCCTAAGGCGGGACTAGAATTCACTGTCACCTGGCGATTGGTCCAAAGTCACCCAGCTGGCTTTCATGCCTAAGGCGGGACTAGAATTCACTGTCACCTGGCGATTGGTCCAAAGTCATCCAGATGGCTTTCATGCCTAAGGCGGGACTAGAATTCACTGTCACCTGGCGATTGGTCCAAAGTCATCCAGATGGCTTTCATGGTTAATTGGAACTAGAACTCACCATCTCCCAGTTTCTAGCTTTGGGGCCTTCATCCCTGGACCAAACTGGTTCCCGTGTTTTTTTGCTTTAAAGCTGAAAATCTTACACCCGGTCTGCAAGTAGGAGAAAGGAATAACCTGGCGTGACACTCACCTCCTGAGACAGGAAGGGGATGAGCTGAGCACAGATGACGTTCAGCCTCTTGGCAATCTCCGTCTGCAAGGGGGAGAGGGGAGGGGGGAGAGGGCAGGAGAAATGGGAAAACGCCATTAAAGTGTCGCCGCCTGAATTCTCACAAAATGGAATAGAAATAGAATAGGAATAACAGAATAGGAATAGAGTGGAGTGGAAAGGAATAGAATAGAATAGGGAATATAGAATAGTATAGGAAATAATAGAATAGGAGTGGAGTGGAGTGGAATAGAATAGAACAGAATAGGAATAATTTAATTTAAACATCTAATTTAATTACATTTTAATGATATGATTGTATTTATTATTGTCTGTTTGTTTATATTCTTTTTAATTTTCCTGTGCAACGCCCTGAGTCCCATTGGGGAGATAGGTAGGAGCGGTATAGAAATGGAAATAAAGTTAAAGTTAAAGAATAGAATAGGAATAGAGTGGAGTGGAGTGGAAAGGAATAGAATAGAACAGATCAGAATAGTGAATATAGAATAGAATAGGGAACAGATTATAGAATAGAATAGAATAGGATAGGATAGAATAGAATAGAAATATAGTGGAGTGGAAAGGAATAGAAATAATAGAATAGGAATAGAGTGGAGTGGAAAGGAATAGAAATAATAGAATAGGAATAGAGTGGAGTGGAAAAGAATAGAATAGAATAAAGAATAGAAAAGAGAATAAAGAATAGAATAGAATAGAATAGAATAAAGAATAGAATAAAGAATGGAATACAAATAGGAATATAGTGAAGTGGAAAGGAATAGAAATAATAGAATAGGGTAGAGTGGAAAGGAATAGAATAGAGAATAAAAAATAGAAAAGAATAGAATAGAGAATAAAGAATGGAATAGAACAGAACAACAGAGTTGGAAGGGATCTTTTTGGTCATCTAGTCCAACCCACCCACCCACCCAAGCAGGAGACCCTACACCATTTCTAACAAATGGCAGCCCAGTCTCTTCTCGAAAGCTCCCACAGCCTCTGAAGCCCACTTCTGTGCCATGGTTTGATTGTTTTCACTGCCAGGAAATTTCTCCTCCTCAGATCCCAGTGCTCATCTGCTTTTCATGCAAAACTCTCTGCTTTTAATCTTTAACATGGTCCTCGGGCTATTTTGTTTTCCTCAAAGTTTGATCCCGCCGCCTGAAAATCCAGCAGGGAGTAACGCAGGCCCTGTTGAACTGACCACCCGTCCTTTGCAAACACCGGATTTTTCTGCTAGGCCTCGTCCTCATTCACCTCAACGCTTTCGCCCGCTCGCCAACCTGACAGAACGGCATCCCCACTGCCATTCTCCAGGCTCTTGGGTTCAATTTCCCAGCACTCTTCAAATTGCGACCGTCACGGAGCCGCCCATGACGGTCATTAAGTCATGACGGCTATAAAATAACCACAGTGGTCAGAGTCCGTGGTCATAATTGGAGGAGGGGTTTTATGATCTCAGCTGTTATTGTTCCTGCGGTTTCACGAGTCTTGGCTAGCCACCAAACGCAGATTTTTGGAGCCGAGGGTTACAAGCCCCGCGTAGAGAACAGTTTGATTCCTTCCAATGGAATCAATTGAATTAAATTTATTGGAAATTAAATTAGTTTGAAATAAACAACGCCAGCGGTGGTCAGCTCCAAAATTCAAATCGGCAAAAATAAAAATGAAATAAATGCACATCGAACGACTGGCTTTCCGGCAAGATCTATATTACTTCTATAATTCCATGATATTCTAATCTCCAAATCTTAACAGCTGTCTCATGCAGCAACAGGCTGGGCTGCATTGTGGCCGTAAGTTGAGGACTACCTGTATTGGCGAGTTTGGTCCCATTTCTATCATTTTTCTTGCCACCGTTGTTAAGTGAATCCCTGCAGTCCGTTCAGTTAGTAATATGGTTGTAAAGCAAATACCAGTTGTTCCCCATTGATTTTGCTGGTCAGACAGTCGCAAAAGGGGAATCCCATGATTCCTGGATACTGCAATGGTCATAAGTATGAGTTAGTTGCTAAGCGTCTGAATTTTCATCGCATGGCCACAGAGAGATGTTGCAACGGTCATGAGTATGGAAAAGCGGTCATCAATCACTTTTTCCTGTACTGTTGTAACTTTGAACGGTTGTAACTTGAGGACTCCCTGTGTTTCGTCCCCTTGCCCGAGAGAAGCAAGCCACTGCTTGCTTTGTCGGGATCTCCATCAGCGATTTTAAGGAGTAGAGGATTTCTGAGCATGCACAGAGAACCTTGCTCTCATCGGTCTCTATTTCGTCAGGAAAATCCTCCAACGCAGGAAAAACAGGGAAAGGGAGGGAGGGGGAGAGAGAAAGAGGGAGAAAGAGAGAAAGGGGAGGGGAGAGAGAAAGGGAGGGGGAGAGAGGAAAGGAGGGAGGGAGAGAGAGAGGGAGAAAGGGAGAGAGAAAGGGAAGGGAGAGAGAGAGAAAGGGAGGGAGAGAGAGAGGGGAGGGAAACAGAGAGGGGAAAGGTAGGAGGGGGGAGAGAGAGAAAGGAGGGAGGGAAAGAGAAAGGAAGAGAGAGAGAGAAAGAAAGGGAGAGATAGAAAGGGAGGGGGAGAGAGAAAGGGAGGGAGGGAGAAAGGAGGGAGAGAGAGAAAGGGAGGGGAGGAGGAGAGAGAGAAAGGAGGAGAGAGAGAGAGAAAGGAGAGGGAAGAGAGGGAGGGGGAGGGGGAGAGAGAAGGAAAGAGAGGGAGAGAGAGAGAAAGGAAGGGAGAGAGAGAGAAATGGAGAGAGACAGGGAGAGAGAGAGAGGGGAGGAGAAGAGCGAGAAAGGGAGGAGAGAGAGAGGGAGAAAGGGAGGGTGAGAGAGAAAGGGAGGGAGAAAGAGAGGGAGGGGGAGACAGAGAGGGGGAGAGAGAAAGGGAGGGAGGGAGACAGAGAGAGAGAGAAAAGGGAGGGAGAGAGAAAAGGAGAGAGAGAAAGGGAGGGAGAGAGAGAAAGGGAGGGAGGGAGAAAGGGAGGGAGAGAGAGAGAGAGAAAGGAGAGAGAGAGAGGGAAGAGAGGGAAAGGGAAGGGGGAGAGAGAGAGAAAGAAAGAGGGGGAGAGAGAGAAAGGAAGGGAGAGAGAGAAAGGGAGGGAGAGATAGAGAGGGAGGGGAGAGAGAGGGAGAAAGGGAGGGTGAGAGAGAGAGAAAGGGGGGGAGAAAGAGAGGGAGGGGGAGACAGAGAGAGGGAGAGAGAAAGGGAGGGAGGGGGAGACAGAGAGAGAGAAAGGAGGGAGAGAGAAAAGGAGGGATAGAAAGGGAGGGAGAGAGAGAAGGGAGGGGAGAAAGGGAGGGAGTGAAAGGGAGGGAGGAGGAGAGAGAGAGAGAGAGTGGAAAGAGAGGGAAAGGGAGGGAGGGGAGAGAGAGAGAGAAAGAAAGAGGGAGAGAGAGAGAAAGGAAGGGAGAAGAAGAGAAGGGAGGGAGAGATAGAGAAAGGGAGGGAGAGAGGAGAGGAGGAGGGAGGGTGAGGGAGAGAGGAAAGGGAGGGAGAAAGAGAGGGAGGGGAGACAGAGAGGGAGAGAGAAAGGGAGGGAAGAGAGAAAGGAGAGATAGAAAGGAAGGGAGAGAAAGGGAGGGGGAGAGAGAATGGGAGGGAGGGAGAAAGGGAGGGAGGGAGAAAGGGAGGGAGGGAGAGAGAGAGAGAAAGGGAGAGGGAAAGAGAGGGAAGGGGGGATGGGGAGAGAGAGAAAAAGAAAGAGGGAGAGAGAGAGAGAGAAGGGAGGGAGAGAGAGAGGAAAGGGAGAGGGAGAGAGAGAGAGAAAGGGAGGGTGGGAGGGAGAGAGAGGAGAGAAGGAGAAAAGAGAGGAAACGAAGAGAGTAAAGTACTTTATGGGAAGCATTCAATCCTCTCCTGGGGGCTGCATAATGGATTTGCCTTTCTAATGCGCTTGTGGCCAGGCACCTCCGGTGGAGGGGAGGGGCAAAGGGGGAAGCTGTCTCCAATTCACTTTCAGCTCCTTAATGTTCAATTTAGTGGCCTTTTAAGGCTTGCCCGGATGAGAAACGATCACACCGCCTGCCCAGATTTCCTGCTCCTGGCCTAAAATTGCTTGCCAGGCTTCCTTCCGTCCGTCCGTCCGTCCTTCCAGCGTGCAACGGAGAAGGAACACACAAATATCTTCCTTTTTGGATTCCTTCCCATCCCTCTCCCCAACCCCCCTCCCCCAAATATTCTAACTCCTTCCTGGAGTACAAGTAGTCCTCGGCTTACGACCACAATTGAGGCCAAGGTTTCGGTTGTTAAGCGGGATGGTTGCGAAGGGAGCTTTGCTCCACTTCTTGGCCACAGTTATGTGCTAGTCGTTTCCGACTCTAGGGGGCGGTGCTCATCTCCGTTTCAAAGCCAAAGAGCCAGCGCTGTCCGAAGACGTCTCCGGGGTCATGTGGCCGCCATGACTCAACCTCGAATGGCCATTGCTAAACATGAGCTCCCGTGACTTGTCCCGGCTTCTGCCAACCTAGCAGTTCGAAAGCACGTTTAAAAATGCAAGTAGAAAAATAGGGACCACCTTTGGTGGGAAGGGAACAGCGTTCCGTGCACCTTCGGTGTTGAGTCATGCCGGCCACATGACCACGGAGACATCTTCGGACAGCGCTGGCTCTTCGGCTTTGAAACAGAGATGAGCACCGCCCCCTAGAGTCCGGAAAGGCTAGCACATATGTGTGAGGGGAACCTTTACCTTTTGGGGGGTTGGGGGGCACTTCCCTTAAGAATGACAATTTCTCCTGTTGCAATTCTGCTATTTTCTGCCAACAGACCCACCCCAGCACCCCCTCCCTCAATTCCCTAGCTTGCATTTCTCCAAAGAAAGATTCCTTTGATTTGCATCGGTCTCTCTATCTCTGTTTCTCTTTCTGTCTCTCTCTCTGTCTCTGTCCCTCTGTCTGTCTGTCTCTCCCTTTCTCTCTCTCTGTCTGTCTCTGTGTGTGTGTGTCTCTGCCTCTCTCCCTCTCGGTCTCCCTCTGTCCCTGTTTCTCTGTGTGTGTCTCTCTCTGTCCCTCTGCCTCTGTCTGTCCCTCTGTCTCTCTGTCCTCCTCTCTCTGTTTGTATCTCTATCTCTCTGTCTCCCTCCGTCTCTGTCTCTCTCTGTCTGTCTGTCCCTCTGTCTCTCTCTCTCTGTCCCCGTCTGTCTCTCTCTCTGTCCCCGTCTGTCTCTCTCTCTGTCTCTCTCTCTGTCCCTGTCTCTCTCTGCCTCCCTCCGTCTGTCTCTCTGTCTGTCTGTCTGTCTCTCTCTCTGTCTGTCTGTTCCTGTCTCTCTCTCTCTGTGTTCCCGTCTGTTTCCCTCCATCTCTCTCTCTGTCCCTGTCTGTCTGCCCCCATCTCTGTCTCCCTCCGTCTCTGTCTCTCTGTCTGTCTCTCTCTCTGTCCCTGTCTCTCTGTCCCTGTCTCTCTCTCTGTCCCTCTGTCTCTGTCTGTCTGCCCCCATCTCTTTCTCCCTGCATCTCTGTCTCTGTCTCTGTCCTTGTCTCTGTCTCTCTCTGTCCCTCTGTCTCTGTCTGTCTGTCTGTCCCCGTCTCTTTCTCCCTCCATCTCTGTCTCTATGTCTCTCTCTCTGTCCCCGTCTTTCTCCCTCCATCTCTCTCTCTGTCTCTGTCTCTCTGTCCCTGTCTGTCTGCCCCCATCTCTGTCTCCCTCCGTCTGTCTCTCTCTGTCTGTCTGTCCTCCATCTCTGTCTCTCTCTCTGTCCCTGTCTCTCTGTCCCTCTGTCTCTCTCTGTCCCTCTGTCTCTGTCTGTCCCTCTGTCTCTGTCTGTCTATCCCCGTCTCTTTCTCCCTCCATCTCTGTCTCTATGTCTCTCTCTGTCCCCGTCTCTGTCTGTCTCTCTCTGTCCCCGTCTTTCTCCCTCCATCTGTCTCTCTGTCTCTGTGTCTGTATCTCCCTCTGTCTGTCTCTCTCTGTCTATCTGTCTACCCCCCCCCCTTCCTTTATATTTTTTCCGTCAAGCTGTTTTCCTGCCTACGCACATCCCTAAGCACCGTTTTCCCCCGACAGGAAGGCAAGAGCCTTTTGGAAAATATATATATATATAATATATTTTAAAAAAAGGAAAAGAAATAGAAGGGTGGAGGGGAGATCAGGAAACCCACATCACCACCGCAACAGCAACAACAACCCGACCACCAAGCGGCTTCCTATAAGAGGAGGCTTCGTCCAGGATCAAACTGAACGGTGTGACCTTTTTATGCTGGCAATAAAGCAGGTGATGAGGGAGAGGGGGGAGGGTGGGCCTGGGGAGGGTGGGGGCCTTGAATAACATTAAAAAGACACCTGCTGGGCAAATCTAATCGAAGGGGAGGCGCCAGCCTTTGGGGGAGAGAGAGGAGGGGGGGGGGTCTCTCCAATAGAGAAAGGGGAGAAGCGATCTGGCAGCAGAGGCCAGCCGGCCGAGGGGGATAACCACAAAGCTTATACATCAGCCCGGCTCTCATTTGTCACCTGGAGGCTGTCACAGCCCCGAGTTATGAGTTTCTCCTTAAAATAAAACAGGGGGAGGCGAGGGGAGCCGTGACAGCTTTCTGGCAACCGGCCAGGCCAGCAGCACCTGAAGCTGGTTGTAAATCCTGCCATGCAACAGCACCACAACATCGCAAGGAAACACACACAGCGAGAGAGAGAGAGAGAGAGAGAGAGAGAGAGAGAGAGAGACAGAGAGAGAGAGAGAGAGAGAGGGAGAGGGAGAGAGGGAGAGAGACAGAGAGAGAGAGAGGGAGAGGGAGAGGGAGAGGGAGAGAGAGAGAGAGAGAGAGGGAGAGGGAGAGGGAGAGGGAGAGAGGGAGAGAGAGAGAGAGAGAGGGAGAGGGAGAGGGAGAGGGAGAGAGAGAGAGAGAGAGAGGGAGAGGGAGAGGGAGAGAGGGAGAGGACAGGGATATGGAACATCGGCTTTTAATATCATTTTATAAGGCCGCACTTAACTGGGTATGTCTAGTTTAATGAAAAGAAGGACCAGGGGAGACATGATAGCAGTCTTCCAATATCTCAGGGGTTGCCACAAAGAAGAGGGAGTCAAACTATTCTCCAAAGCACCTGAGGGCAGAACAAGAAGCAATGGGTGGAAACTAATCAAGGAGAGAAGCAACTTAGAACCGAGGAGGAATTTCCTGACAGTGAGAACAATTAACCAGTGGAACTACCTGCCTCCAGAAGTTGTGGATGCTCCAACACTGGAAGTCTTTAAGAAGATGTTGGAGAGCCATTTGTCTGAGGTGATTTAGGGTTTCCTGCCTAGGGTTGGGGTTGGACTAGAAGACCTCCAAGGTCCCTTCCAACTCTGCTATTCTATTCTTCTATTTTATGGACAACCAAGAAAACACAGAGCAATTCTTGCTCCATGTCGCAGCGCACTGAATAGGCCCCAGTTGCGCGAATTGGGTATGTCTAATGTTTAATGAAAAGAAGGACCAGGGGAGACAGGATAGCAGTCTTCCAATATCTCAGGGGCTGCCACAAAGAAGAGGGAGTCAAGCTATTCTCCAAAGCACCTGAGGGCAGGACAAGAAGCAATGGGGGAAATTAATCCAGGAGAGAAGCAACTTAGAACTAAGGAGAAATTTCCTGACAGTGAGAACAATTAACCTCTGGAACAGAAGTTGCCTCCAGAGGTTGTAGGTGCTCCAACACTGGAGGTTTTCAAGAAGAGTTTGAATATCCACCCCTTCTGGAATGGAATGCCTGAGCTGGGGGTTGGACTAGAAGACCTCCAAGGTCCCATCCAACTCTTTTATTCTATTAAAACACTATGGAGTGGTATATATAAGTCAGTGATGGCTAACCATTGCATGCCAAAAGCAGGGGGAACGCAGGTGGTGGTATCATGCGCAGGCTTCTTCACACTCATAATAGTATACTCGCACGACCCCAGGTGACCCAGAGGCTTTCTAGGAGCCTGGGGAGGGCGAAAACGGCGTCTCCTGCCTCCCCAACCTCCCGGAGGCTTCAGGAGGCTTCCCTTCACTACCGGGTTGCCCTCCGGAGGGGAAAAAACAGCCCCAATGCAGAAGCCGGAAGCCCGGTCTTGTACTTCCAGTTGCGCATTGGGTCGTTTTTCTGCCCTCCGGAGGCTTCAGGGTGGTACGGATTATAGCTGGGAGCAGCGGCCACTGTACCAGAACGGTGGGTCGTTCGGTCCATCCGCCCGTCCGCGTTCCTTACAGCTTTTTGACACAAATTGGCCAAATGGCCATGCGCGCACACTGTGCGCCACCTGCGTGACCTCCTTCGTGCAGCTGGCTGTTGCAGGGTGATGGTGTGCACATGGATGTGCAGAAAATGTGCCAGACTAGCTCGCCTGGCCCTGTGCGCAGCATATTATTTGCGACGGGATCCGGAACCCACCACTGCTGTGCATCATGGGGCTGGGTGGATTCCATGGCACAGGACCTAGCTATTTGTGGGATCGTATCCTGCCCCATACATCCCTTCGGCCAATTCGCTCCCACAGAGAGGGACTTCTCCGGGTGCCGTCCACTAGGCAATGCCAGCGGCCGACGCCCAGGGGAAGGGCCTTCTCTGTGGTGGGCCCAACCCTTTGGAACGACCTAACCCCCCCCCCCCCCCCCGATATCAGAACGACCACGGACCTCCGCTCCTTCCGCCAGAAACTTAAAACCTACCTGTTCCATCAAGCCGGCTTGGCCTAACTTATGCTTCTCGCCCCACTCTGCAATTTAAATTTTTTATTCGGTTTTATGGGTTCAGTTTTAACTTTTATAAATTTGTACAGGGTTATTTAATTTGATTTTAGCTTTGTATGTATTGTCATGTTTTTAGTAGTTTTAAATTTTACCTGTACACTGCCCCGAGTCCCCTCGGGGAGAGGGGGCGGTCTAGAAATCCAATAAAATAAAATAAATAAAATAAATAAATAAATAAATAATGGGAAGAGGGAAGCTGGCAAGAGAGGCTGTCCGTCCCCCCACCCCCACTCCTCATCCCTGCAGAGGGGGGGGATTTGCGCCCAATACAAGAGGCTGGTTCAGATTCGGGAGGCAGATGCAGTCAAAATCTGGGTTCGCCTGTCTTCTGTATCACTGACAGGGGTGGCGTGGGGTGGGGGCTAAATGCCCTTTCTCTGCTCCTCGAAACCTGTCACATTTAGGGAGGGGGGTGGGTTTGATTTTCGACAGACTGGCGAGAGGATTAATCTGAATCAAGCTGCTAAGCTGGCATGGAGCCCCCCAGTGCACCTTGAAAGGTTACATTGCCGCAAATGGAAAATGGAAAAAAAAAAGGAAAATAAAACAGATCAGGATGAAAATTCCAACCGGGTCGGTTCCCACAGTCCCTCCTTCGGAATTAATACGCCCCCATTTTGAAAGTAACAAGAGAATAGATGCAGTCTTCTGTTTTTCTATTTAGAACTAGCCGTTCCCGGCCACACGTTGCTATGGCCCAGTCTGGTTAAATGGCCAACAAGTCAGTGTTTAGATCTACATCTGCACAAACAAAGACGTACACACAACCACCGTATAACCCCCAACCTATCTACCTACTCCCTTTCTCCCTCTCCTTCTCTATCCTTCTACCTACCTACCTACCTACTATATTTCTTTCTCTCCCTCTCTATCCTTCTACCTACCTACCTATTTCTCCCTCTCCCTCTCTATCCCTCTACCTACCTACCTACCTACTGTATTTCTCCCTCTCTATCCTTCTACCTACCTACCTACCTACCTACCTACCTACCTACCTACTGTATTTCTCCCTCTCCCTCTCTATCCTTCTACCTACCTACCTACCTACTGTATTTCTCCCTCTCCCTATCCTTCTACCTACCTACTTACCTACATATTTCTCCCTCTCTATCCTTCTACCTACCTACCTATTTCTCCCACTTCCTCTCTATCCTCCTACCTACCTACCTACCGTATTTCTCCCTTTCCCTTTCTATCCTTCTACCTACCTACCTACCTACATATTTCTCCCTCTCTACCCCTCTACCTACCTACCTACCTACCTATTTCTCCCTCTCCCTCTCTATCCCTCTCCCTACCTACCTACCTACTGTATTTCTTCCTCTCCCTCTCTATCCTTCTACCTACCTACCTACTGTATTTCTCCCTCTCCCTATCCTTCTACCTACCTACATATTTCTCCCTCTCTATCCCTCTACCTACCTACCTACCTACTTACCAACCTACCTATTTCTCCCACTTCCTCTCTATCCTCCTACCTACCTACCGTATTTCTCCCTCTCCCTCTCTATCCTTCTACCTACCTACCTATTTCTCCCTCTCCCTCTCCTTCTACCTACCTACCTACCTACCTACCTATTTCTCCCTCTCCCTCTCCTTCTACCTACCTACCTACCTATTTCTCCCTCTCCCTCTCTTTCCCTCTACCTACCTACCTACCTACCTACCTACCTACCTACCTACCTACTGTATTTCTCCCTCTCCCTCTCTATCCCTCTCCCTACCTACCTACCTACTGCATTTCTCCCTCCCTCTCTCTATCCCTATAGCTGTCTTACCTACCTACTGTATTTCTCATTGAATCTTATGGACAGCGTATTATATCATCCTTTATGACATAATACCTGTGGCCCACTGCTCTCTCTGTATCCATCTACATACCTTTTTTACAGTTTTATACATTTCCGTTGCGTGTCCCTGGCACAGGTGTGACAGCTACACAATCTATATATATCATTGGTGCCGTTCTTGAAAGGAACGTTGTGTGAAAATTTGGAAGCGATCGCTGCAGTACTTTCGGAGATTAGCAATTTTGAACAAACTCTTGCTACATTTTATTTATTTATTTATTTATTTATTTATTTATTTATTTATTTATTTTTATTTTTATTGAGAGAGAGAGAGGGGGGGGGGGGAGGGAGGGAGGGAGGGAGGGAGGGAGAGAGAGAGAGAGAGAGAGAGAGAGAGAGAGAGAGAGAGAGAGAGAGAGAGAGAGAGAGAGAGAGGGAGATAACAAGAGCTGGAAGGGACCTTGGAGGTCTTCTAGTCCAACCCCTTGCTTAGGCAGGAAACCCTACAGCACTTCAGACAAATCTTTGACTTACAACCGTTCATTTAGCGACTGTCCAAAGCTACAAGGGCTCTGAAGGAAGGAATCGCATGACCCCCCACGACGGTCATAAGTGTGAGTCAGTTGTCATGCATCCGAATGTAAATCACACGACCATGGGGGTGCTGCAACGGTCATAAGCATAATGAATGGTCATGAGTCACTTTTTTTCAGTGCCACTGCAACTTTGAACGGTCACTAAATGAACTGCTGTAAGTCGAGGACTGTAGGATGCTGGGTTTGCAACCTTCTGGGCAGGTTCCTGACAAGTCAAGTCCATGGGGGAAGCTGGATTCGATTAACGATGGTGCGATCCACTTAACAACTGCAGGGTTTCGGTTAGCAACCGCGGTGAAAAACAGTGGTAAAATTAAGATGGCGGAATTAAAATTCCTTTAACTCAGGGGTTCCCAAACTTGGCAACTTTAAGACTTGTGGATTTCAACTCCCAGAATTCTCTGCTCTGTTGGCTGGAGAATTCTGGGAGTTGAAGTCCACAAGTCTTAAAGTTGCCAAGTTTGGGAACCCCTGCTTTAACAGCTCTCTCTCTATACCGTATTTTTCAGACTATAAGACGCACTGTATAGGACACACTAAGATTTTGAAGAGGTCAATTTTTAAAAAATGTTTTTGCGCTCTACAAACCTCCAAATCTTCTGCACTCCTCATTTTTTGTGAGTTCGGGAGGCCTGCAAAGTGCTCCTGGGGACTGGGGAAGGGGCAAAAATGAGCAAAAAACAGGCCTTTTTGCCCTTCCCAGCCCCCAGGAGCACTTTGCAGGCCTCCCGAACCCTCTGCAGGTCCATTTTTGCGAAGGGAGTGGGGTTTTGGGAAGCCAAAATTGCTGTATTCAGTGTATAAGACGCAGCCAGATTTTCACTCTCTTTTTTGGGGTGGGGGGGAAAGGTGCGTCTTATACTCCGAAAAATACGGTATACACTTTGCTTAGCAACCGGTCATACGTCAAGGACTACCTGTAGCAGTAAAAGAGGTTCAACACGCGTGCGTGCTTACCTGTTTGTGCATTTCGATGTTCAACCCGTAGGACATTTCATAGTACTGGAAGGCAAAAAGCAAGCCAAGGTTAGCCATGGAAGTTCTATAAAGGATTTGGAAAAAGACAAGAGGCCAGGTTTCCAGCCCCTATTAAACCGCAGGTCTCAAATCACAACTTGCAGGGACCCCTTTTTACACCTGGGGCAAGAGAGGTCGTTAAAAGCGGCAAAACTCACTTAACAACCAATCCCCACCCTAACTCTGGGGGTGAAAGGCAGAGGGCAGAGGTGAATAGATGTGGCAGACAACTATCCGTCTTCTGGCTTACAATAATGCAATAGCAGAGTTGGAAGGGACCTTGGAGGTCATCTAGTCCAACTCCCTGCCTAGGCAGGAAGCCCTATGCCGTTTCAGACAAATAGCTATCCAACATCTTCTTAAAGACGTCCAGTGTTGGGGCATTCACAACTTCTGGAGGCAACTTCTGTTCCACTGGTTCATTGTTCTCACTGTCAATAAATTTCTCCTCAGTTCTAAGTTGCTTCTCTCCTTGATCAGTTTCCACCCATTGCTTCTTGTTCTACCCTCAGGAGCCTTGGAGAATAGCTTGACTCCCTCTTCTTTGTGGCAACCCCTGAGATATCGGAAGACTGCTATCATGTCTCCCCGGTCCTTCTTTTCATTAAACTAGACATACTCGGTTCCTGCAACAGTTCTTCATATGTTTTAGCCTCCAGTCCCCTAATCCTCTTTGTTGCTCTTCTCTGCTCTCTTTCTAGAGTCTCCACATCTTTGCTACATCTTGGCGACCAAAACTGGATGCTGTATTCCAAGTGTGGCCTTCCCAAGGCCTTATAAAGTGGTATTAACACTTCACATGATCTTGATTCTCTCCCTCTGTTGATGCAGCCTAGAACTGTGTTGGCTTTTTTGGCAGCTGCTGCACACGGCTGGCTCCTATTTCAATGGTTCTCCACTAGGATTCCAAGATCCCTCTCACAGTTGCTACTATTGAGCAAGGTACCACCTATACTGTACCTGTGCATTTTTTTTTTCTTGCCTAAATGTAGAACCTTACTCTTTTCGCCATTGAATTTCATTTGGTTAGATAGTGCCCAATGTTCAGGTTTGTCCAGATCCTTCTGTATCTTAAGCCTATCTTCTGGAGGGTTGGCTTGCCGGACTGTTCGCCTGCGAGAGAAACTTTTTTCCAGGGCATCCGGCAAAATCAAGGAATCTTTGGTGTTCACGTCAGAGAGTTTGGTCGTGTTTGGGGAGCTTGGTCAGAACAGATTCCTTCAGCTGGAAAAAACGTAGCCCTTGAACCCCCAAAACAGGAAAATACACCCGGCTGCAGAGTGTCAAAACCTTCCCACTTGCTTCCCTGGGGATAGCTTTCTACTACAGCTCCCATCGTCCTCGGCTACAGGCCACTGAAGAGGCGAGACCGAGGGCTCTAAAAACTCCCTTTCCTGGCAAGCTCCGCCTGGCATTTAATCAGCACCGTAAAAGTTGCTCACCATGACATAATGTCGCTGAATCTCTGTCTTCTCCGTGGCCAGCTTCTCGCACTCAAGCTTCAAGCTGTGAAGATAAAAGGAAGACCACAGATTGCACCACCCTTCGACCACCTTCAAAGAAACAAGAGGCGTCTGGATGGTCCTCTGGGCCCCCCAACCTTTAGTTGGTCCCCCGAACCCGGGACCGGTTCCGTAGAGAGAGATTTTTCCCGCGGACCAGAGGGGACGTGGTTTCATGTGCTGCCTGAATCCTACAGATGGGACGTCGCTTGTTTGCGTGGCCTTGTTTTTTAAGGACCCTTGTGTCAGGGTTTCATAGACCCATAGCAAGCACAACTCCAAGACAGCTAGAGTCCTCAAAGAATAGCTTTATTGGCGATATAGAGTAGAGTAGAGTAGAGTAGAGTAGAACAAGAGGGTAGAGTAGAATAGAATAGAGTAGAATAGAATAGAACAATAGGGTAGAATAGAGTAGAATAGAACAGAACAAGAAAGTAGAGTAGAATAGAACAAGAGGGTAGAATAGAGTAGAATAGAACAGAACACAAGGGTAGAAGAGAGTAGAATAGAATAGAACAAGAAAGTAGAATAGAGTAAAACAGAATAGAACAAGAGGGTAGAATAGAGTAGAATAGAACAGAACACGAGGGTAGAGGAGAGTAGAATAGAATAGAACAAGAAAATAGAGTAGAGTAGAACGTGAGGGTAGAGTAGAATAGAGTAAAATAGAATAGAACAAGATGGTAGAGGAGAGTAGAATAGAATAGAACAAGAAAGTAGAATAGAGTAGAACAGAATAGAACAAGAGGGTAGAATAGAGTAGAATAGAACAGAACACGAGGGTAGAGGAGAGTAGAATAGAATAGAACAAGAAAGTAGAATAGAGTAGAACAGAATAGAACAAGAGGGTAGAATAGAGTAGAATAGAACAGAACACGAGGGTAGAGGAGAGTAGAATAGAATAGAACAAGAAAGTAGAATAGAGTAGAACAGAATAGAACAAGAGGGTAGAATAGAGTAGAATAGAACAGAACACGAGGGTAGAGGAGAGTAGAATAGAATAGAACAAGAAAATAGAGTAGAGTAGAACGTGAGGGTAGAGTAGAATAGAGTAAAATAGAATAGAACAAGATGGTAGAGGAGAGTAGAATAGAATAGAACAAGAAAGTAGAATAGAGTAGAACAGAATAGAACAAGAGGGTAGAATAGAGTAGAATAGAACAGAACACGAGGGTAGAGGAGAGTAGAATAGAATAGAACAAGAAAGTAGAATAGAGTAGAACAGAATAGAACAAGAGGGTAGAATAGAGTAGAATAGAACAGAATACAAGGGTAGAGGAGAGTAGAATAGAATAGAACAAGAAAGTAGAATAGAGTAGAACAGAATAGAACAAGAGGGTAGAATAGAGTAGAATAGAACAGAATACAAGGGTAGAGGAGAGTAGAATAGAATAGAACAAGAAAGTAGAATAGAGTAGAACACAATAGAACAAGAGGGTAGAATAGAGTAGAATAGAACAGAACACGAGGGTAGAGGAGAGTAGAATAGAACAGAACACGAGGGTAGAGGAGAGTAGAATAGAATAGAACAAGAAAGTAGAATAGAGTAGAACAGAATAGAACAAGAGGGTAGAATAGAGTAGAATAGAACAGAACACGAGGGTAGAGGAGAGTAGAATAGAATAGAACAAGAAAATAGAGTAGAGTAGAACGTGAGGGTAGAGTAGAATAGAGTAAAATAGAATAGAGTAGGGTAGAGTAGGGTAGAGTAGAGTAGAACAAGAGGGTAGGGTAGCATAGAATAGAATAGAACAAAGTAGAATAGAGTAGAGTAGAACAAGAAGATAAGGTAGGGTAGGGTAGAGTAGAGTAGAGTAGAACAGAGCAAGAGGGTAGGGTAGGGTAGAGTAGAACAGAACAAGAGAGTAGGGTAGAGTAGAGTAGAATAGAACAGATTAGAAAATAAGGATAGGATAGGATAGGATACAATAGAATTCAACAGATTGCAATAGAATAGCAGAGTTGGAAGGGACCTTGGAGGTGTTCTAGTTCAACCCCCTGCTTAGACAGGAAGCCCTACACCACTTCAGATAAATGGTTGTCCAACATCTTCTTAAAAACCTCCACTATTTCCACAAAAACTATTGGCACAGGTCTGGTGAAAACAGACTCTGAAGGTTCCTGCAATTTCCACCTAATTAAAAGCCAAAGTTTTCCCTCAACCCCAAACAATCGGTCACGTGGTCCAATCAAGGCGCTGGCTGGTTGCCTGGTGACATCACCCCTCCTTCCTCTGGCCAGGTATGAGAATGTCCTTGGTTGTCAAGAGAAAATATTTTGCTTTGGCTACAAAACCCGTTATTTCTATTCCCCTCTCCCTATATCTCAGCTCCAGTGTGGCAACAACGAAGGTTCAAGGTGGCTTCGGTCTGGTCAGCTTCAGGGTTGACACCCTACTCTAGGCTCTTGAGAAGGCCCGGTTCACACAACCTCAGCCTAACCTTGTACCCCATTCCTGCTAAATTGTCTTTCCCTTTTAGAAAAAAAAAAAAAAACCCCAAAATAACGGCGCCGATCAAAGATACCGTTTTCCCAGGGAAGAAAACCGCGATGCGGTTCCCTGTATAAATCATGCAAATACAGATCCGCATTTGCATAACGTATTCTAGCCCCTGTCTAGTTTGCATAATCTATTCACAGCTTCAGCAAAGGAGGCTGCGTCCCCCCAAATTGCTTTGGGTGAAGCGATAGCAATAGCACTTAAGACTTATATACAGCTTCGCAGTGCTTTGCAGCCCTCCCTAAGCGGTGTACAGAGTCACCATCATTATTTAATGACCCCATAATCCCTTGCGGGGTGGAGTCTGGGCAACTGAATGGAGCTAGCGGAGCGTTTAATGGCCAGATGCTCTTCCCGTCGCCAATGCGGAGTTTTGTTCGGCAGCTATATTCCCATTGTGCCCAGAGAGAGAAATATTTGCCTCTACCTAGGTTCAAACTCACAGCTTCCTGATTGTGAGACAAGAGTTCTGCCTCTAGGCCACCACACACCACTCCTTCACAGAGCCAGCATACTGCCCCCCTCAAAAACTGGGTCCTCATTTTACCGACCACAGAAGGACGGAAGGATGGATCAACCTTGAACCGGTGAGAATCGAACGGCAGGCAGTCGGCAGAGTTTGCCTACAATACTGCATTCTAACCACTGCACCACTACGGCCCTCGTCCCATGTTAGCTACCCTCCTTGCACTGTCCGGCGTCCTCACACACCATGCGCAGTCATGAGTCCTAGAAACCTGAACAGCTTAAAAACAAAAGGGCGGACCCTAACGCTAAACTCTCCATTTCATTCCGCTTAACTGGTTAGATCAGTGGTGGGCAAACTCATTAGTCATCAGAGCCAAATATCAACAATACCATGATTGAAATTTCTTTTGAGAGCCGGAAGGTGTGGCCTGGTTTGTGGGAGTGGCTCAGCAGTCATGTGACTGGGTGGGCGTGGCCAACTTGGAAAATGTGAAACTCACTTAACAATGGTCTTGGTTAGCAACCAAACTTTTAGGCTCAATTGTGGTCATAAGTTCTTTCTTTCTTTCTTTCTTTCTTTCTTTTTCTTTCTTTCTTTCTTTCTTTCTCTTTCTTTCTTCCTCTCTCTCTCTCTCTCTTTCCCTCTTTCTTTCTCTCTCTTTCTCTTTCCCTCTCTTTCTCTCTTTCTCTCTCTTTCTGTCTCCCTCTCTCTCTCCCTCTCTCTTTCTCTCTCTCTTTCTCTCTTTCTGTCTCTCGTTCTCTCTTTCTTTCTTTCCCTCTTTCTCTCTCTTTCTCTCTCTTTCTTTCTCTCTCTATCTGCTTCATCTGCCCATCTCTGTCACTCTGTGTGTATGTGTCTGTCTGTCCTGCGGTTTGCCGACCACTGGGTTAGATATTTATCGTTGCAGCCTCTTGTAAGTGGCCCAACATTGCTCCAACGGCGAGATGGGCGGTATTTACAATTAATTAATCAATGAATTAAATCAGGGCTCAGTTGCTAAGACGCTGAGCTTGTCGATCAGAAAGCTCGGCAGTTAGGCGGTTCGAATCCCTAGCGCCACGTAACAGAGTGAGCTCGCATTACTTGTCCCAGCTTCTGCCAACCTAGCAGTTCGAAAGCACGTGAAAAATGCAAGTAGGAAAATAGGAACCACCTTTGGTGGGAAGGGAACAGCGTTCCGTGCCCCATCGGCGTTAAGTCATGCCGGCCACATGACCCCGGAGACGTCTTTGGACAGCGCTGGCTCTTCGGCTTTGAAATGGAGATGAGCACCGCCCCCCTAGAGTCCGGAAAGGCTAGCACATATGTGCGAGGGGAACCTTTACCTCTACCTAACACCGCCCCCCCAGGCCTTTGCCCATTACAAGGCCATGGCCCATTTGAAACGGGCTGTGGAAGTGACCGATGAACACACATGCACAAAGCTCCATTGGCATGTGCGGCGGACACACGTGGCTGCCGTTTGTGCAAATGGAACTACGCGCACACTCGCACACACCGCTCACACGAAACCACCCCCTTTCCCTTCCCGCAAAGCCAGAAAGGTGGGGACCGCTGAATTACATAAATAAGTCAACGACAGGTTTTCACAGCAACTTTGATTTGATTTGGGCCAGAGGTGAAATCAACTTACCTTCGGTACCGGTTCGCAAATGTGTGCGCGCGCGCATGCGCACAACCTTCAATTTCAGCTGTGACACCCAATTTAGATTAGCTAGGAAGCAGGAAATCCGATGATTCTTGATAATATACCGTATTTTTCGGAGTATAAGACGCACCTTCCCCCCTCCCCCAAGAGGCTGAAAATTTGGGTGCGTCTTATACACTGAATGTAGCCTCACTCACCCACCGGCCCCAACCCTTTGGCCTCTGCCTCCCAGCAATTTACCTCTTTGCAGCAAACGGGGGCTTCAAAAAGCTACAGCAATCCCTGCAGCCTGAAGCAGCTGGTGATCGGGAGAAATTGAAAGTGAAACTTGCTGTTTGTGGCAAATTGCTGGGAGGCAGATTTTTTTTTTTCTTGTGCTAATCAGGCTGTTTGCTGCAAGGAGGTAAGTCAACAACTATAAATGCCTATAGAATGTTCAAATTATTAGACTTTTTTTTTAAAGAGTGCTTTATTATTGTTCTAGGCAACTTAACAAAATGAAGCTTTTTAAAATAAATGCTTGATCTGAAGAGTCCCCGTGCTATTGTTTTAAAAAAGTGCTATTCTTTTAAATAGCAGAGAATAACTATACTTCCAGAAAGCACGTCAATTTTAATAGCATCTGTACAAGTATAGTCTGAAACATAACCCTACAAACAGTGAATATTGCCTGTGCTGTTTGTTGCAAGGAGGCCAATTGCTGGGAGGCAGATATTTTTCCCTTGTTTTCCTCCCCAAAATCTAAGTGCATCTTATCCTTTGGAGCGTCTTGTACTCCGAAAAATACGGTATATCGCGCGTCACAGCTGATCAGTGATTGGTTTTAATTTTTTTTTAGAACCTACTCTGTAGGTGTGGCCTATTTTGTGGGCGTGGCTTGGCAGTCATGTGACAGGGTGGGAGTGGCCACCTTTTAAAATGTGGTGAAACTCATTTAACAACGCTCTTGCTTAGCAATCAAAATTTTGGACTCAATTGTGATGATAAATTCTTTCTTTCTTTCTTTCTTTCTTTCTTTCTTTCTTTCTTTCTTTCTTTCTTTCTTTCTTTCTTTCTTTCTTTCTTTCTTTCTTCCCTTTCCTTTCCTTTCCTTTCCTTTCCGTTGGGTCACTGGCAGTGGCGGGCCAGATTTACTTCCAGGTACGCCGGTGGAACCCCCTCTCACCGGTTCTCTAAATTTCACCAACCGGCTCTCGCGAGTAGGTGCGAGCCTGCAGAAACCCACCACTGCAGCTGATCGTCAGAAATACCGGTTTGCCGAAACCAGTAGCATTTTTTTTACTAGCGATTCAGGCAAACTGATCCGAACCGGTAGCATTTCATCGCTGATTTGGGCCCCCTCTGGGTCAAAGACAGAACTGCCACTCAAAGATTCAGAGCAGCTACCACGGCCCGATTCTGAATGGGCTGTGGCCCAGGTGTTGGGGATTCCTGAGACAGAATATGGAGTCTTTTGGCCTCTCCTGGGATTATAACCCCTATCCTTCTGGACCTCAGGCTGATGGGAATTCTGGGAGTTGAAGTCCAGACATCTTCAAGTTGACACGGTTGAGAAACACTGCCGTATAAGGCAGGCCACAGCCTCTTCGGGTGGCAAAAAGGCTCCTTACCCAGAAGAACAAAACCATCCAAAGGCTTCACCGCAGCTCCGAGGATTAAATTAGGAATTGAAAAGCTGGCTTCGATACACAACACACACACACACATACACGCATGCAGAGGCACACACTCAGCAGGATCAAAGGAAGAAGCCACACCGTCCACCCAGCTCAACATCCCCTGGGAAAACGACCGTCTATTATTATTTTTTTACCTGTGGTACTGGCTCTGCAGAAACTGGAATTCTTCCTTGATCCGGTCCAAAATCTCCGGGTAGGTCAGTTTCAAAGACTGAGGGGTGGTGGATACGACGCTGGCGACAGCCGTGGCGGCAACAGCCGTGGTGGCCATAGGTGGCGTCTGTAGGTGAGCCTGGGAGGCGAGAGACAGTGGCAAAATGACCCACGGCAGAGCAAGCATCGTGCCCTGGCCCTCGTTCTCCTCCCATCCTGTTGTCCCCTTTGGAAAGAGGCCTCCCTCCCACGCTTCCCCCCTCCCTCTTTCCCAAGGGTGATTCGCTTAACGACCGCCGCAGTAAAAGTGGTCGTCCATTTGTCGGGTCGCACAATGATTGTTTCAACGAGCATCCTATGCAATTCTTCTGCAAATCGGCCCATGGCGAACCACGAGGTCACTTCATGACCTGGAATTCGCCTAACGATGGTGGAGAATTCTGGGAGTTGAAGTCCACAAGGCTTAAAAGATGCCACGGTTTGACCTCCCCGGATGAAAAAATTGCTTGGAGGAAAACTTTTATAAATCTAGAAATGCTTTAACCCAGAGGTCACCAACCTTTCGGACCTCAGGAACCACTAAATTCATTATTTTAAATCCCGCGGACCACTAAAATGACCTGCCTAACGACTGGCTGGCTGGGCGTGGCTCGGTGGTCATGTGACTGGCTGGGTGTGGCTAACTTGATGTCACTCATGTCGAGGGGCCCCTCACCAGCCTCTACTCACCTGCCCACCCGGGCTCCTTAGGGCCCCAACAGGAGGCCGTTGTTGGAGCTAAGCAGCCCCCATGAGAAAGAGTTGGCAAAACACCTCAGTTCAAATTGGATCCGACCGAGAAGGAGGCTCAGCAGAAGCACCTCACTGAGGACTAGGAGCATAGATTTTCCAAAGCAGAGGGAAGACCTGCAGGAGTGCAAGGCCAGGGACCGGCGCCTGGAGGCTCAGAGGACTGAGATGGTCAGCCAGTTCCAGGCCATGATGCAGTCCTACTGGAACGAGGCCCTCCGGCTTTTTGCCACCAGCGGTGCTTCCCTCCAGCCTTCGGCCAAAGCCCCCCACCAGGAGGCTGAAGCAGACCCCAAGTCGGAATTTCTGCCCCCCTCCGACCTGCACAAAAAGACCCCGAAGGGGGAGACTCTCTGCTGCAGCAACACAAGCGTTCATTGCATGCATCCATCCCAGGGGTCGTAGTTTGAGGACCCCGGATTTAGTGCAATATCAAAAATGCAAATAATTTGTCTGCAGACCACCAAAATTTTCTCGCAGACCACCAGTGGTCCATGGGCCGGCAGTTGGTGACCGCTGCTTTAACCAACCCGCAACCAGAAAATTTGCTTTCGAGGCACATCACTCATCCCCACCGTTTGTGCATGAATGACTGCTTCTGCTCCAGATGTCCTAGGCCAGGGGTCTGCAAAGTCGGCTCTTTTAAGACTGGTGGACTTCAACTCCCAGAGTTCCCCAGCCAGCTGGCTGGGGAACTCTGGGAGTTGAAGTCCACCAGTCTTAAAAGAGCCGACTTTGCAGACCCCTGGCCTAGGTCAATTTTCAGCATTCAAGACGATGCAAAAGATATTTTTAATTTTGACGTTCCAATCAGCTTCAGAGTGGATTTCCCACAAACCAAGCGCCACCAAACGAACTCTGCTTGGCTTTAAGGCATGAGTTCATCTCAGCCAGTTAAACATTTGCCACGTCCAGCGTTTTATAACAAGTCCCAGAAAAGAATTTCCAAGCATTGGAGTTTGCTCACGAGAAATGTTTACTCAACAAGGTATATAATACAGGTAGCCCTTGACTTACGACTGCAGTTGAGCTCAATATTTCTGTTGCTAAGTGAAACACTTGTTAAGTCCAAGATTGACTCAGCCTTCCATCCTCCCAAGGTTGATAAAATGAGGAGCCAGATTGTTAGAAGGGCCAGAGGCTGACTCTAAACTGCTTACAGGGCTGTAAAAGCACTATGAAGTGGTATTTAAGTCTAAGTGCTATTGCTATGTGAATTCTTCCCCATTTTACGACTTTTCTTGCCACAGTTGTTAAGTGAATCATTACAGTTGTGAAGTTAGTCACATGTTTGTTAAGTGAACATTCCTAAGTCACTTCCCCCCCCCCCCGCCCCCCAGTGCCTTGTAACATTGAACGGTCACTAAATGAATGGATGTAACTCGAGGACTATCCGCAATTGACATGCAACAACGTTTTGCCACAAGCTCGTTCTGTTTTTATTTCTGTGTCCTCTGAAGCACCGTGGAAAAAAGAAATCTACAATGGATTTAAAGCAAAGTTTATACCTACAAAGATCAGAAATGTTCAGGATAGGGTTTTCCATACGACGTTTTATGGAATTAAAAGTGGAAATTTGAAGAAGCTGGAGAAGAAGAACATTGATGGCTCTGAAGGCAGTGTTGGAGAAGACTTTTGAGAAGACTACTGTCCTAGTGGACAACCATTTAAATAGGAGCCGGCCGTGTGCAGCAGCTGCCAAGAAAGTCAACACAGTTCTAGGCTGCATCAACAGAGGGAGAGAATGAAGATCACGTGAAGGGTTAATACCACTTTATAAGGCCTTGGGAAGGCCACACTTGGAATATGGCATCCAGTTTTGGTCGCCACAATATAAAAAAGATGTAGAGACTCTAGAAAGAGTGCAGAGAAGAGCAACAAAGAGGATTAGGGGACTGGAGACTAAAACATATGAGGAACGGTTGCAGGAACTGGGTATGTCTAGTTTAATGAAAAGAAGGACCAGGGGTGACAGGATAGCAGTCTTCCAATATCTCAGGGGTTGCCACAAAGACGAGGGAGTCAAACTATTCTCCAAAGCACCTGAGGGCAGAACAAGAAGCAATGGGTGGAAACTAATCAAGGAGAGAAGCAACCTAGAACCAAGGAGAAATTTCCTGACAGTAAGAACAATCAACCTCTGGAACAGCTTGCCTCCAGAAGCTGTGAATGCCCCAACACTGGAAGATTTTAAGAAGATGTTGGATAACTATTTTGTCTGACATGGTGTAGGCCTCCTGTTTGAGCAGGGGGTTGGACTACATGACCTCCGAGGCCGCGTTTAACCCTGTTATTCTATTCTTCTATTCTATGGACAGTCAATAAAACACAGAACAATTCCTGCTCCATGTGGCAACAGCACTGAACAGGCTCCTATTAACTTTTTCAGTCACATGAAGCGACGACCCCGCTCTCCGTCCAACACTGTGATGTTGGGAAAGATGTAAGGCAAAAGAGAGGAGGAGGAGGAGGAGGAAGAGGAAGAGGAGGAGGGGGGAGGAGGAGGAGGAAGAGGAGGAGGAAGAGGAGGAGGAGAAGGCCAGAAGAAGAAGGCCACCAGAAGAAGAAGGCTACCAGAAGAAGAAGGCCACCAGAAGAAAAAGAAGGCAAGAAGAAGAAGAAGAAGAAGAAGAAGAAGAAGAAGAAGAAGAAGAAGAAGAAGAAGAAGAAGAAGAAGAAGAAGAAGAAGAAGAAGACCACCAGAAGAAGGCCACCTGAAGGAGAAGGCCACCAGAAGAAGAAGAAGAAGGCCACAAGAAGAAGACAAGAAGAAGAAAAAGGCCAGAAGAACACAAGAAGAAAAAGGCCACAAGAAGAAGAAGAAGAAGAAGAAGAAGAAGAAGAAGAAGAAGAAGAAGAAGAAGAAGAAGAAGAAGAAGAAGAAGAAGAAGGCCACCAGAGAAGTAGAAGAAAGCCACCAGGAGAAGAAGGCCACCAGAAAGAAGAAGAAGAAGGCCACCAGAAGTAGAAGAAGACCACCAGAAGAAATAAATAAATAAATAAATAATTTAATTTATAACCCGCTCTCTCTCCCTGAAGGGACTCGAGGCGGGGCACAGGGAAATTAAAAATACATATACATATATAAAACCACAAATACAGTATTAAAAGGAATTAAACTAAACCCTGCGCTAAAATCCCATGTTAAAACTAAGACAAGCCCCTAAAAAACCGCTAAAAACAGTTAAGTTATCCCAAGCCGGCCAAGCAAAAGAAGTGTGTTTTTAATTTTTGACGGAAGGAGCGGAGATCCGTAGTTGTTCTAATATCGGGGGGAAGGTCGTTCCAGAGGGTCGGGCCCGCCACAGAGAAGGCCCTTCCCCTGGGCGTCGGCTGCTGGCACAGCCTAGTGGACGGCACCCGGAGAAGTCCCTCTCTGTGGGAGCGAATCGGCCACAGGGATGTATGGGGCAGAATCCGATCCCGCAGATAACTAGAAGAAGGCAAGAAGAAGAAGAAGAAGGAGGAGGAGGAGGAGGAGGAGGAGGAGGAGGAGGCCACCAGCACAAGGAAATGGAGCCGAAGCACCAGGCTGGAGGGAGATTTCCATGGACAAAAATCCATCTATCTGGTTGCTAAGAGCCGACAGTGATTTGTTGGTATGCCGTTAATTGGTCAATCGATGCAAAAGCTCAGCTCCCTGGAGAAAGCTTTGATCCTGGGAAAGAGGGAAGGAAAGAGAAGAGGAGGAGGAGGGCCCGAATCAAGGGGAATGGACTTGATTTACGGCGGCAGGTTGGGCACAACGGGAAGATTTGAAGGACCAGATTTGGAGACAAATCTTCATGAAGTTTATCTGTCTATGTCAGTGATGGTGAATCTTTTTGTCGCCGCATGGCGAAAGAGTGCCTCCACTCCCCCATAACGCAATGCTCGTGCGACATACACCCCCCCCCATGTGCCCTGCCCCTCTGTGCATGTGTACGCGACACCCACCCACCGTGCCCCGTTTTGGGCCTAGTAGGCCTCCCTGCAGCCTCCTGGGAGCAAAAGCAGGCCGTGAGGGGAGATGGCTTCCTGCATCCCTCCCCAGCTCCCCGTTTGGGCCTAGTAGACCTCCTGCAGCCTCCAGGGACCAAACCCCCTACCCTGCGCATGCACGACTCCCCCTTGTGCTCCGTTTTGGGCCTAGCAGGCCTCCTGGGAGCAAAAGCAGGCCGTGAGGGGAGAGGGCTTGCCACACCCCATCCCAGCTCCCCGTTTCAGCCTAGTAGACCTCCTGCAGCCTCCTGGGACCAAACTCCTAACCTGCGCATGCACGACTCCCCCTTGTGCTCCGTTTTGGGCCTAGTAGGCCTCCCTGCAGCCTCCTGGGACCGAAAACAAACCGATGGGGGGCATGCCGCACCCCCACCTCTGCACATGGGCATGTGACCACCAAGTTTCCTCATGCATATGCGCGCATTTCCCGCACGTGACCCACTCCCCATGCATGTGTGGCATAGATCCAAAAATCAGCTGGCCGGTGGGAGCCGCGCGCACATGCGCGGTGCAGCTGAGCCAGGGTGTCAGCTTGCGTGCCCGCAGAGAGCTGCGCGTGCCACCTGTGGTTTGCCCCTGGTTTGCCATCACGGGTCTATGCGGTCACTCAGAGTCAACCCAAGCTCAGTGCACATAAACAATCAATCAATCATCCATCAGTCAAAGCAAACTGCAGGTAGTCCTCGACTTACAACCACAACCGAGGCCAACATTTCTGTCGCTGAGTGAAACATCCGTTACGTGAATTTTGCCCCATTTTACGACCTTTCTTCCCACAGTGGTTAAGCGAATCGGTTGCCAAGCGCCTGAGTTTTGATCATGTGAGACCATGGGGGTTGCTGCAATGGTCGTAAGTGTGACAAACGGTCATAAGTCACTTTTCTCAGGGCCGTTGTAAATCGAGGACTACCTGTATTTCAGAAGGTCGAGTCTTCATGAAAGGCTTATTTTTCCTGGTCTAAATAAATTCTTCAGTTAAATTCTTATTCTGCCCCCAATTAAAAACACACCCTGAGCCATCAAAAATCAGTGGGATGACTTTGGGCCAATCGTCAGGAGACGGTGAATTCTAGTACCACCTTAGCCCTGAAAGCCACTGGGCAATTTCGGACCAATCACCAGGAGACGGTGTGATCTAGTCCCACCTCAGCCCTAAAAATTGGCTGGGTGACTTTAGGTCAATCACCAGGAGAGAGTGAGTTCTAGTCCCACCTTAGTCCTGAAAGCCGGCTGGGTAACTTTAGGCCAGGGGTCGCCAACCCCCGGGCCGCGGACCGGTGCTGGTCCGTGGCTTGGTAGGAACCGGGCCGCAGGGCCGGAGAGGAGGAGGAGGGAGCAGCCCCCTGGGCAGAGCGCGCGGGAGAGCGCAGGCGCGGCTGTTCGCGCCATTGGAGTGCGGCTCTTCCTCCACCCTCGTCGACGGTGGGACTCCTGGGCGCCGCCGCAACAGCCCTCCCTACCGGCTGCCGATTCCCCCCCACACACGGAGCCTTCTCAGCTCCTGGAAGGAGCCTGAGCGAGGGAACAAGTGACCAAGCGGGGCAGGCTAAGGCGAGTGAGCGCGGTGGGCCGGGCTGAGGAGGCTCCGCGGGGGGCGGGGGTGGGGCAGGGCGGGACCGACGACAGACAGACAGAGAGAGGCACAGACACAGACACAGGGAGGGAGGGGGGAATTAGAGAGTGACAGACACACACAGAGAGACAGAGAGAGGGAGGGAGGGAGAGAAAGAGAGAGACACAGAATGAGTGATTGAGTGCGTGAATGAAAGACAGACAGACAGACACACACACACAGTGACAGATGGGCGGACGAAGGAGAGAGACAGAGAGAGAGAGAGAGAGAAAGAAAAAGAGAAAGAAAGAAAAAGAAAGTGGGAGAGAGAGAGAGAGAAAGAAAGAGAAAGAAAGACAGACAGAGAGAAAGAGAGAGAAAAAAGAGAGAGAGAGAGAGAAAGAAAAAGAGACAGAAAAAGAGAAAGAAAGAGAGAAGGAAAGAGAGAGAGAAAGAGAGAAAGAGAAAGAGGGAAAGAAAGAAAAAGAGGGAAAGAAAGAAAGAAAGAACTTATGACCACAATTGAGCCCAAAAGTTTGGTTGTTAACCAAGACCATTGTTAAGTGAGTTTCACATTTTCCAAGTTGGCCACGCCCACCCAGTCACATGACTGCTGAGCCACTCAGCCGGTCCGCAAAACTTTCTTTAAAAGGTTGGGGACCCCTGCTTTAGGCCAATCACCAGGAGAAGGTGAGTTCTAGTCCTGCCTTACCCACGAAAGCCAGCTGAGTGACTTTGAGCCAATCACCAGGAGAGAGTGAGTTCTAGTCCCACCTTAGCCCTGAAAGCCAGATGGGTGACTTTGGGCCAATCACCAGGAGAGAGTGAGTTCTAGTCCCACCTTAGTCCTGAGTTCTAGTCCTGCCTTACCCATGAAAGGCAGCTGAGTGACCTTGAGCCAATCACCAGGAGAGAGCGAGTTCAACAGAGGGTGCGGGAAGCCCCGCTACAGGGTAGAGCAGAGGAATTTGTGATTTATCTGCAGGAGAAAATTGCTCAGATACAGAACGAGTTAGCCCCCATTCATGGCCCAGTGGGTTGCCACGAGGCGGATCTTGTTTGGGAGGAGTTTGACTCCGTTACTTCCGAGGATATGGACAGGCTACGTGGGCGACTGCGAGCCACCACATGTTTATTGGACCCGTGTCCCTCCTGGCTTGTACTGGCATCCTGGGAGGTGACACGAGGCTGGCTCCAAGAGGTTGTCAACGCTTCTTTGAGGGAGGGTTCCTTGCCTGCCTCCCTTAAAGAGGCCATGGTGAGGCCCCTCCTGAAGAAGCCCTCTTTGGATCCAGCTCTTTTAAACAACTATCGTCCCGTCTCCAACCTTCCCTTTTTGGCGAAGGTTGTTGAGAGTGTGGTGGCACAACAGTTTCCCCGTCACCTGGAGGAAGTTGATTATCTAGACCCGCGCCAGTCCGGCTTTCGGCCCGGGCATAGCACCGAGACGGCATTGGTCGCGTTGGTCGATGATCTCTGGAGGGCCAGAGATGGGGGTTGTTCCTCCATCCTGGTCCTATTAGACCTCTCGGCGGCTTTTGATACCATCGACCATGGTATCCTATTGCACCGGCTGGGGGGGTTGGGGGTGGGAGGCACTGTTTTGCGGTGGTTCTCCTCCTACCTCTCTGGCCGGTCGCAATTTGTGTTGACAGGGGGGCAGAGGTCGACCTCGAGACCCCTCACATGTGGGGTGCCTCAGGGGTCGGTCCTCTCGCCCCTCCTGTTCAACACATATATGAAGCCGCTGGGTGAGATCATCCGTGGTTTTGGGGTAGAGTACCATCTCTACGCTGATGATACTCAGCTGTATATATCTACCCCAAACCACCCCAACGATGCCGTAGCGGTGATGTGCCAGTGCCTGGAAGCCGTGCGGGTCTGGATGGGAAGTAACGGACTCATGCTCAACCCGACCAAGACCGAGTGGCTGTGGTTTCCGGCTGCCCGGTTCAACCAGCTGTCTCTATCGCTGGCCATAGGGGGCGAACATCTTGCCCCTGTGAATGGGGCGCGCAACTTGGGTGTCCTCCTGGATTCCCGGCTGTCCATGGAAGATCAAGTGACAGCCGTGGCCAGGAGGGCGTTTTACCAGGTTCGCCTGGTTCGCCAGTTGCGCCCCCTATTGGACCGGGATGCCCTTCGCACAGTCACTCATGCTCTCGTGACATCCCGACTGGACTATTGTAACTCTCTCTACATGGGGCTCCCCTTGAGGTGCACCCGGAGGCTGCAGTTGGTCCAGAATGCAGCCGCGCAAGCAATAATGGGTACCACAAGGTACACCCATGTAACACCGCTCTTGTGCGAGCTGCACTGGCTACCTGTAGTCTTTCGGGTGCGCTTCAAGGTGCTAGTCATCATCTTTAAAGCGCTCCATGGCTCGGGACCTAGCTATCTGCGGGATCGGATTCTGCCTCATATTTCCTCACGGCCGATTCGCTCCCACAGAGAGGGACTTCTCCGGGTGCCGTCCACCAGACTTTGTCAGCGGGCGACGCCCAGGGGAAGGGCTCTCTCTGTGGCGGGCCCTGCCCTCTGGAACGACCTCCCCCCCGATATTAGAACTACCACCTCCGTTCCTTCCGTCTGAAATTGAAAACGCACTTTTTCTGCCTGGCCGGCCTAGGGTAGCCTCTTACCACAGTATTATAGGGTTTAGGGTTTTAGTGATTGGTTTTGGGGAATTTTAGCGCAGGGTCTTATTGTTTAATGTGTTTTTTAACTGTTTTGTATATTTATTGTTTTAATTTTCCCTGTGCACCGCTCCGAGTCCCCTTGGGGAGAGGGAGCGGTCTAGAAATTAAATATTATTATTATTATTATTATTATTATTATTATTATTATTATTATTATTATTATTATTATTATTATTATTATTATTATTATTATTATTATTATTAAGTGACTTTAAGCCAATCACCAGGTGATGGTGAGTTCTAGTCTCACCTTAGCCCAGAAAGCCGTATGGGTGACTTTGGGCCAGCATCTGTGTCTCAGTCTGATCCACCTATTGTCGCACTGAGGAAAACAGGAAGAACAGGAAAGAGTATTAAGGATGTTCGCTGGCTGGAGTTATTTATTAAAACAAAAAAGTAATAAGGGAGAGGCATGAATTCCATAAACCATTTTTTTTTAAAAGATCCCAACGGCCTGAAACACATCATTGAAACACTGACATTTGGCTAAGGCAGGGGTGTCCAAACTTGGGAACTTTAAGACTTGTGGACTTCAACTCCCAGCTATGCTGGCTGGGGAATTCTGGGAGTTGAAGTCCACAAGTCTTAAAGTTCCCAAGTTTGGACACCCCCGGGCTAAGGAGCTAAATCAACCTAAAATAAAGTATATTTTTATTTTTTTCCGGATTGGGTTGGAAACCTAAAGATTGGCGGTGGAAGGGAAATGAAAACCAAAACAACCAGAGATAACTTACCGGGGGCCGATTCTGGGAGAACATCCTTGTAAATCCACCATAGGTTTGTGATTTTAGGTAAGGCCACTACGTCTCCGGTTTGGGGAAAACCCACGTTCTGGAGGTGACCTAGGGAAAAGGAGACATTTACATGGTTAAATTGGAAGCATCGGTTATCTTATCCTAATCCCAAATCAGAAATTATGAGCATCTCAACCACGTTAAGATGGGTGAACTACAACTCCCAGAATCCCCCCAGCCACCATGCCGGCTGAGGCAATTCTGTCCATTGAAGTCTTAAAACTTGCCATGGTTGTGAAACTTTGGATTTTAAGCACTTTTAAGTCCACAGCTGTAAGCAAAAAAGCCTTAGAAGTCTAGAAATGACGGACCAGGTTTTCAAAATGAGCCGTGAAGGTTATTCCAGCAGTCATAAAATGCGCCGTTATTGGGACCGAACAGCCTATCTATTTATCTATTTATTTTACACCTAATTTATTTTACACCACATTGTCGCCTCGAAGCAACGGCAAAGGAACGAATAAGAAATAAAAGAAACCCACAAGTCATGTATTGGGGATGAGTAAGGAAAACAGAGATTCATGAGGACTAGCACCCCAGAAGGCCTGCCACACGTTTCTCTTCTCCTTTCCAAAGTATGGGGTCATCACCTCTTCTACACCATTTGACTCTGGTTTATCCACTGCATTCTCTTCTTGGCAATCATGGCTTAAATCCTGATTTAGGGTAGCAATAAGGAACCCAGAGCGGGGGGGGGGGGGGGAATTGTAGTTTAAATCATTAAAACATGCTCTATTTTTTAAAAAGCAATAAAACAACCAAAAGTAATAAGATCCACAGGCCCCAAAATATTACCCCTCCTTCAGCAACCTAAATTGTGTCCACCTAGGCCTCTAGCAATTACAGGTAGTCCTCGATTTACAACCATCCATTTAGTAACTGAAGGGGGGGGGGGCTGAATAAAATGATTTATTGCTAGTCCCTGCATTTACGACCACCAACCCCGTGATCAAAATTTGGGAGCTTGGCAAACGGCCTGCATTGATGATCACCTGATCGCCATTTATGACCTTCCCGTCCGACTTCCGACAGTCAATGGGGGAAGCCGGGTTCACTTAACGGCCACCCGATTCACTTAACAACTGCACCGATTTGCTTAACAGCAGCAAAAAAAAAAAAAACAGGTTGTAAAATCGAGCCTGACTCCTTTATACAACCGCCTTGCTTAGCAACAGAAATTCTGGTCCCAATTGCAGCCGTAAGTCGAGGACTACCTCCAAAGACTGCTGGAAAGCCACCCTGCCAGAGATTTTTTTTTCCCCCCCGGCCCTAACCGATAAAAAACCCCAAACGCATCATCGGCTTGAGAGATGCTGACCCCTCCAAGGCCCTTCACAGACGGGAAGGATATTTGCTGTCTGCTCAGAAGGAAATTACAGGGCGAACAAGGCCGCCTCTGGGCATGTCAAGGGCGTTCTTTCCACCACCACCCTCTCCTCCTGCTTCCAATTCCCAAGGCTGCAGACTTCAAGGAAGCATAAATTTCCTTTTTAACACATGTGTGACTTGGGGGGAGGGGGGGGGAAGGGAAGGAGCCACAACTCATCCCCCCCTCCCCTTTTTGATTCCTCCAGGGTCCAGGAAGGCAAAGACCTCCCACCGCCCAACCCCCACGTGGCTCTTGTCTGTTTTATTGTTTTGTTTTACGTCACACGCCATTCCCTCTTTTCAGCTGTCCTTACATGCGACCCTCGATTAATTTTAACGTGTGTCCCCCACCACCCCCGCCAAGTGATTGCCTGATTCGCAGGTAAGGATATAAAAATCTCCCAGCCTTTCCTGACTACACACACACACAAAACCTTCCCCAATTCCTTGTATGAAAGCCAGCTTTTATCAGGAAGGATGCGCAAAACAGAAAAATCAGCCCCAGGGGAAGGAAGGAAGGAAGGAGAGGGAGAAGGAAGGTAGGGAGATGGAGAGAAGGAAGGGAAGGAAGAAGGAAGGAAAGAGAAAAAGATACAGAGAAGGAAGGGAGGGAGTGGGAGGGAGGGAGGAAGGCAGGGAGGGAGGAGTGGGAGAAGGAGGGTAGGGAGAGGGAGAGAAGGAAGAAGGAAGGAAAGAGAAAAAGATAGAGAAGGAAGGTAGGGAGAGGGAGAGAAAGAAGGAAGGAAGGAGTGGGAGAAGGAGGGTAGGGAGAGGGAGAGAAGGAAGGGAAGGAAGGAAGAAAAGAGAAAAAGATACAGAGAAGGAGGTAGGGAGAGGGAGAGAAAGAAGGAAGGAAGGAAGGAGTGGGAGAAGGAGGGTAGGGAGAGGGAGAGAAGGAAGGGAAGGAAGAAGGAAGGAAAGAGAAAAAGATACAGAGAAGGAAGGTAGGGAGAGGGAGAGAAAGAAGGAAGGAAGGAAGGAGTGGGAGAAGGAGGGTAGGGAGAGGGAGAGAAGGAAGGGAAGGAAGAAGGAAGGAAAGAGAAAAAGATACAGAGAAGGAAGGTAGGGAGTGGGAGGGAGGCAGGGAGGGAGGGAGGGAGGGAGGGAGGAAGGAAGGAAGGAAGGAAGGTGTGTGTGTGTGTGTAAGGACTCTCAAGCCGGGGATTGCTAGAGGGGTTTTCCTTAAAAACAAAACAACCAGACAACAACAACAACAAAACACCCCACAATTAAATCAGTTAAGAAACTCAAATTATTTTCACCTATGCATTAACTACGTGAAGTTACAGGCAGTCCTTGACATACAACCCCCATCAAAACTGGGACTTCGATGCAGTCAGAAAGTGAGACGTTGCCTGCAGATAAAGCAGACAGGCAAGTCCTCTACCTACGACCACAATCGAGCCTGAAATGTATTGTTGAGGAGTAAGACCATTTCAGCGAGTTTGGCTCCCTTTTACGCCTTTTCTCGCCGCCTTCGTTAAGCGAATCACTGCCGTCGTTTAAAGTAGTCGCACCGTTGTTCTGTGAATCCGGTTTCCCCATTGGAAGGTCACGAAAGGAGGTCAGGTGACCCCAGGAGACCGCAACCGTCATAAATATGAGCCGAGCGTCTGAATTTTGCTCACATGGCCATGGAGATGCCACAACGGTCATTAAGTGTGAAAACTAGTCCTAAGTCACTTTTCTCAGTGCAGTTGTAACTAAACGAACTGTTGTAAGTCGAGGACTAGCTGCAACGCATGGGAAAAAACCCAGATTTGGATGAATTTTTGAAATAAAAAATCTGGAACCCCAAATAGGGATTGGAAGAAAAAAAACCAGATGGGGATATTTAAAAAAACCAGCACTGGCAATAATCTTGCTTCCAACTTAGAAATTTGACTCTAATAAGGAGGCGCATTGACAGATTGGGGAAAAGAAGTGAAAGGGTGGGAGATAGACTGCTTCTGCATCTGGAGTCTCCATCTCCCTAGCCAAAAGTTTCCAACAAATGATAACTTCACATCTGCATGTGCCTCTTACTCTCCCCCAATTTAGAGAAAAGACATCAACGATTATAAAAGAAGCGTTTGCACAACTCACAAAGCATCTGAAAGCAAAGTGGGTTGAATTCAGACCACAGGCCACCTTTAATGATGATTAGTGTTCTCTTGTCTGCTGGGCAAATCCTGCTTAACTATCAATGCATTCGCTAAACACACACACAGTCTAAAAGTTCACTTCTCTAAGCCGGCTAAAAGTCCTCGAGTTACAACAGCTCATTTAGCAACCGTTCAAAGTGACAATGGCGTTGGAAAAAGCAAATGACGGCTGTTTCTCACACTTACGACCATTGCAACCTCCCCAGGGTCACATGCCTCCCAAAATCCGGACGTTTGGCAACGGACTGACTCATACTTACGACGGTTGCAGCGTCTCCGAATCGTGTGATCTTTGGCAACCTTCTTAGAAGCAAAGTCCACGGGGAAGCCCGTCTCACTTAACAAACCGCCTTACCAACTTAACAACGGCAGCGATTCACTTAACAACGCGAGTGGCGAGAACAGTCGAGTTCACTTCAGCAACGTTTCACGTAGCAACAGAAATTCCGGGGCTCAATTATGGGTCGTAAGTGATTTGATTTTGATTTTATTAAATTTATACCCCGCCCTTCTCCAAACGGACCCAGGGCGGCGCACAGGCATATTAAAATACATACAAAACCATATAACAAATGTAAAAAACTTATTAATGAAAATCCTGAGCTAAGACCAAATTAAAATCCCCAAAATTTAAAACTATCTACAAGTCATTATGGAGGTTATGCTAGGCCGGCTAGATGGAACAGATGTGTCTTTAAGTAGGTCCAGAACTACCTGTATTGTCTGAATACACCCCCCCCCCACTCCCAACCTCCAATCTAACCACCTTGTGGGCCACCGATGCTAGTCCCGGTTTCAGAAAAGCAAGCTTGTTTTCTTGCAAACTGGTGTACAACATCAAACAAAACCCTGTCTACGGATCTTGAAGAAAGGATCTTAAAACCTGCCTTACTACCACCACCCCCAATTTGTCCCAGCACCCACCCACCCACCCACCCACCCCATCCAGTCCTTATGAGTGGGAAGCTAGAACTGGCTCTCTTGGCTCAGGAGCCAGGAAAAAGCACTCCGCACATGTTCAGGGTGGTCTATTATCCCTGGTGCCACGAGGAGGGAGGGGAGGGGGGGAAGGGAAGGGAAGGAAATAAAAATTGAAATAAAAATATAGGCGCTGGGCTGAGATTTCAAGGATTTGAGAGAGAGATGCTGCCTGCCGCTCCTGGAGCTGGCAACCAGCCCCCCTCTTGCTTCCCAGGGAAACCCAGCTTAACGGGAGGGAGAAGGGGGGAAAACCAGGAGCAAAGTAACATTAATCACAGTTTAATTCGTGGGTATTTGGCGAGGAAGGGGAGCTGCACGAGATAAAGCACGGGGGATGGGGGGGGGGGATTCTAACCCCAGATGCCTCTTTGTATTAAAGAAAGAAATAACCAACACACACACACAAGCACCCCAATTAACAACCGCCCCAATTAACCACCGCCACCTATTTTCCCACGACTAAGGAACTCGCGTCTTATCCGATTTAGAAAGCCCCCCCCTTCATTTAAAAAAACAACAACACACAACAACAACAACCAAGTACAAAATCGACCCCCGCCCCCCCCCCAAAAAAAATGATTTCTCCCAGCCTAACAATAGTCCAGCAGCAACAGCAGGTACGACCGAGTAGATCCCCCAGCAGGAAAGAGATCTCCACCCTTCCCTTTCCCCTAAATCCCACCGCCTCCCGTTGAAAGCGGCTGCACCCACCCACCCACCCACCTCCCTTGTGGAGAGACGGACCCGAAGGAGATCTACAGGGGAGATCTACCTTCACCGGTTGGGGGGGGGAGAAAAAAAACCACTCACCGGGGGGGGAGCGCAGGATTCGCCCGCGCCTCCTCCTTTTGCGGGGTGGAGGGGGGGGGGAGAAAGGGAGAGCGTGGGGCGGGGTGGCTCCGGGTCAGGGCTGCCCTGTCGGGGTGTTTGCAAGAGGGAGAAAGAAAGAGAAAAAAAAGAGAAAGAGAAAGAGACACCCCCCCTCTTTTCAACGCCCCTTCTTCCTTTCCTCGCTTTCTCTCTCCCTCTCTCTCTCTCTTTTTTACGCCCCCCCGCGGCAGCTTTGCTGGGGAGAAGCGATCAATGGAACGCCCGCCAGCTCCACGTGGGGTCTGCCGCTTTCTCTTTCGCCACAGTCGAACGCGCCGCAGCCAATCAGAGCGCCGGGAAGGGAAGGAGTGAGGGTGGGGGGGTAGAGAGAGAGGGGCGGGGGGACAGGAGGAGGGAGGAGGAGAAGAAAGCGAAGGGAAGGGGGAAGAAATAAATAAGGCGCTCGCGGCCCACGTGGGGGGAGGGAGGAAGGAGGAGGAGGAGAGTGGGGAAAAAAAAAAAAAAAGAAGCCACAAAACCCCAGGACGCGCCTGATTGGTCCGGCGCGGCTTCCCGTAGCAAATGTGTCAATCTGGGTAGAGCGCGAGGTAGCCGAGAGGGGAAGAGGGAGGGAGGGGGGGGGGGAGAGAAGGGAAGCGCTCGCTCGCTCTCCCGCTCGCCCCCCCTCCCGTTTCTTTTTTTTCCTCCCCTCTCCTTTTTTTTAACCCTTGAAGTGCCGGGGGGAGGATGAAAATTGGTTTAACCCTTGAAAAGGGGGAAGGGGAGGAGAAGACGGGTTAAGGGTGGAAAAGCGGAGAGGGGGGAGGGGGAGAAAAGATTTGTTTTAACCCTTTGAAGACCAGGAGGGAAAAGGGAAAAGGGGGGGGACCAGAAAGAAAAGGGGAGACAGAGGAAGAAAGGGGAGACGGAGGGAAGGGAGGGAAAAAGGGGGGGGCAGGGGCTGCAGGGGGCACGGAGTGTGAAAAGAGGGCAGGGGAAGCGGGTGGGGGGGGGGCAGATGGGAAAATGGGGACGTTGAGGGAGAGGGAAAAGCGGGGGGGGGACAGAAAGGAAAAGGGAGATGGGGAAAGGGGGGGCATTGGGGGAAAGGGGGAAAAGAGGGACAGAGGGAGAAAAGGGGGACAGAGATAAAAGGGACAGAGGGAAAAGGGGGTCAGAGGGAAAGGAGGGACAGGGAGAAAAGGGGGGACAGATGGAAAAGGGACAAAGAAAAAGGGACGGGAAAAGGGGGTACAGAAGGAAATGGGGACAGAGAGAAAGGGGGTACAGAGGGAAAAGGGGGAAAGAGAGAAAGGAGGGACAGAAGGAAAGGGGGGACAATGGAAAAGGGGGACAAAGAAAAAGGGATGGGAAAAGGGGGACAAAGAAAAGGGGGTACAGAGGGAAGGGACGGACAGGGAGAAAAGGGGGCCAGAGATAAAAGGGGGTACAGATGGAAAAGGGACAAAGAAAAAGGGGTACAGATGGAAAAGGGGGGATGGAAAAGGGGGACAAGGAAAAAAGGGATGGGAAAAGGGGATACAGAGGGAAAGGGGTGACGAAGGCTGAAAAGGGGGGCAAGGAAAAAGCAGGATGGAGGGAAAGGGGATAGAGAGAAGGGACAGCGGGGGAAAAGGGGGGACAAAGAAAAGGGTACAGAGGGATAGAGGGAAAAGGGGAACAAGGAAAAGGGACAGAGAAAAGGGGGACGGGATAATGGGGTACAAAGGGAAAGGAGGGACAGAAGGAAAAAGGGGGACAAGGAAAAGGGGACAGAGAGAAAGGGGGGACAGATGGAAAAGGGGGGACAGTGGGAAAGGGGTGACGAAGACTGAAAAGGGGGGCAAGGGAAAAGCAGGATGGAGGGAAAGGGAGATAGAGAGAAGAGGAGACAGCTGGGAAAAAGGGGGACAAAGAAAAGGGGTTACAGAGGGAAAGAGGGATAGAGGGAAAAGGGGAACAAGGGAAAAGAGAATATGGGGGAAAGGAGAGACAGATGGAAAAGAGGGGACAGAGAGAAAGGGGGGACAGAGAAGGTGAAAAGGGAAGACGGAAAAAGGAGGAGAGAGGGAAGGGGGGACAGGAGAAAAGGGGGACAGAGAGAAGGGGGAAAGGGAGGACAGAGGGGGAAAGGAGGAGAGAAGGAAAGTGGGGGGCAGAGGGGGAAGAGGGGACAAAGAGAAAAGAGGGGGCAGAGGGGGGAGGAGGGAGGGGGATTTTTCGTAAAGTCTACAAACTTAAAAGGGAGGGGAAAGACCCTTCGGCTTCACTTGACACAGGTCAAGCCAACATGCGGAACCAGTTAACCCTTCAAGGTCCAGAAAGCTTCCCGGACAAATGCAGTGGGCAGAGGTTGTGTGTGTGTGTGTGTGTGTGTGTGTGTGTGTGTGTGTGTGTGTGAACTCTGCAAAGTCCAAACTTAGGGAAGGAAGGTGATTTCTTTTAACCCTTAAAAAGGAAAGAAAAGGAGAAAGGAATGAGTGAAAAGCAAGGGCCTGTGGGGCATGAGACAGTGAGAATGAGGCTTCTCAAAGCCCCCCCCCCCCATCTGTGGATTCAGTCTGATCAAGAATGGGGGATGGGGGTGTCAAACATGGTGAAAAATGAGGTTAAAAAGCTGAGGAGAATCCGGAGGGGGGGAAATAAATAGAGGAGTGTGGAGGGAAGGAGATAAACCAATGTTTCTCAACCATGGCAACTTGAAGATGTCCGGACTTCAACTCCCAGAATTCCCCGGACTTCATTCTGAATTCTGGGAGTTGAAGTCCGGACATCTTCAAGTTGCCATGGTTGAGAAACACTGAGGTAAATGAATCCCCCAAGGCCACAAGAGTGAGAAGATCAACCAGATTAACCATTCCAAGATCTCCCAGAGGAAGGATTAACTCTCACCTGCCCAGAGGGTGAGAAGGAATTATGGATGGAAAAGGAGGTAAAAATTAAATTTATTAGAGTAGTGTTTCAGCCATGTGGACTTCAACTCCCAGAATTCCCCAGCCTGCAAGCAGGCTGGGGAATTCTGGGAGTTGAAATCCACACGGCTTAACATGGCCTAGGATGAGAAACACAGCAGTAGAGACTAATGGATGAGCGGGAAACCAGACAAATCATGAAACTATGTGTATAAAAGCAAAATAACACTCACGCATCACCATGAAATCTCCAGAACCGTAAAGTCTACAAACTTGAAATTTGGCACGTATGTTCCTTTTGGCTTCTAGGTGCTCGCTAAGAAAGGATTTTTTGAAATGACCATCAGATCATTAGCATTTCTTATATTATTATTAACATACTCTGATGCTAAGGAGTTAGATGTTCTACTTCCCCTCCCCACCTGAAAAGAATTCTGTTCCAACTGCCCCTTGTGCGTGGGCGTGGCCAGCATGTGACTCATCTTTAGACATTCTACTCTCCCTCCCCACCTGAAAAACACTCTAATGCTAAGGAGTTAGATTGAGGGAGAGAAGGGGATAAAATAGGAGAGGTCTCTGTGGGGCAAGCCTGAGGGAGAGAAGGGGAGAGGAGAGGTCAGTCATAACTACTCATTACTTTTCAAGCTGTAAGTGTCAATTTATCAAGCCCGATCACATAGTTTCATAGCGGAGCACGGGTATCCAGATAGTGTTATATGCTGGCTTATATTTAAATGGTTGTCCACTAGGACTCCAAGATCCCTCTCACAGTTACTACTATTGAGCAAGGTACCACCTTTACTGTACCTGTGCATTTTGTTTTTCTTGCCTAAATGTAGAAACTCACTCTTTTCGCCATTGAATTTCATTTTATTAGTTAGTGCCCAATGTTCAAGTCTGTCAAGATCCTTCTGTATCTTAAGCCTATCTTCTGGAGTGTTGGCTATTCCTGCCAGCTTGGTGTATATGTGGTACCTTGCTCAATAGCAGTAACTGTGAGAGGGATCTTGGAGTCCTAGTAGACAACCATTTAAATAGGAGCCAGCCGTGTGCAGCAGCTGCGAAAAAAGCCAACACAGTTCTAGGCTGCATCAACAGAGGGAGAGAATCAAGATCACAAGAAGCGTTAATACCACTTTATAAGGCCTTAGGAAGGCCACACTTGAAATACTGCATTCAGTTTTGGTCGCCATGATATACAAAAGACGTGGAGACTCTAGAAAGAGTGCAGAGAAGAGCAACAAAGATGATTAGAGGACTGGAGACATGAAGAACAGTTGCAGGAACTGAGTAGGTCTAGTTTCATGAAAAGAAGGACCAGGGGAGACATGATAGCAGTCTTCCAATATCTCAGGGGCTGCCACAAAGAAGAGGGAGTCAAGCTTCCTGCCTAGGAAGGGGGTTGGACTAGAAGATCTCCAAGGTCCCTTCCAACTCTGCTATTGTATTGTATTGAAACATGCACATGCCGGAAACCAGAAGCTCATCTTCCTGGTGCGTGCATGGGCACCAGGCATCTGCTTTTCTGGTTTCCAGCACACACAAACACGTGTGCTCAATGCCTAAAAAGGTTTGTCAACACTGTTCTAGGTGAATACTGAAAACCACAGGCTCACTCAATCATGCGTGGGTGTTGTGATGAGCAGAATGCAGAAAATCGAGGTGGGCAGGAATTACACACCCTGGTGGACTCAAATCCTGGGGAGCTTCGATTGATCTGCTGATATATATATATATATATATAATTTCTTTGCCATTTCAATGTGTAAGGACAGGGATTCCGAGCATAAAAACTACCATAAGTCCTCAACTTACGACCACAATTGAGCCCACCGTTTCTGTTGCTAAGTATTGAGTTTTGCCCCAAAACCTTTCTGGCCACCGTTGTTAAATGAATCCCTGCAGCTGTGAAATTGGTCACTCGGTCCGCTAAGAGGAATCTGCCTTCCCCGTTGACTCTGCTTGTTCAGAAGAAGCGAAAGGGGAGTGCGCGGCGCTACAACCGTCATAAATACGAGTCTGGGGCCAAGCGTCTGGATTTTGATCACGTGACGATGCTACGTCGGTCGTAAGTGTGAGAACCGGTCACAAGTCCCTGTTTCCAAGTGTCGCTTTGTAACTTGGAAGGGTTACGACTGAATGAACTGTTGTAAGTCTGAACGGTCACTCGGTGAAGTGCTGCAGCTTTGAACGGTCACGAAATTGAACGGTCGTAAGTCGAGGACCGCCTGCCTCCCCTCCACAGCCAAGAGCCGGCTGAATTGGTTGGACCTTTTCAGGCTTCAAATAACCAAATGTTATTTGTGTGTGTGTGTGAGAGAGAGGATAGGCCCCCTCAAAAGGACTAGTGCCTTTGTTCCCTGCATTGATTTAATAGGACTGGGGAAGAAAATTGGATTAAGGACTGGAGGGCTGAAGCTAGGAATGGAAAGAAAGGGGGTGGGGAGGGTGGGGGGAGAGAATTGATTTAACCCCCAGGGAAGAAGGTGTGTGTGGGGGGGGGAAAGGAACTGGAGTGGGGTGGGTTTTTTTAAAAGGGGTGGGGAGGGAGGCATTGCTCTTTCCCAAGGCAGAGGGAGGGGAGGGGAGGGGATTTAAAGCTTAAAAGGGCTGGAGGGGAAGGGAATTAATCCAGCAAGTAGGAGGGGAGAAGCAGCTTAACAGTCGAAGGATTGGAGAGGATAATTAGCTAACCTTGGAACTATTAGAGGTCTGGGATTTGAGGAACCCTTTAAAAAGGGGAGGGAGGGCTGCAGAGGGGGAAGGGCAAGGACAATCCTCTCCCAGGGCCTCTCTTACTCTCAGCCTTACCTTATAAAGTATTTAAGTGGGGAGGGGGGGAGGAAACCCCTTGATGATGCCCTTCATAAATGCTTTCCCAGATGGTCCTCTTTTTCTCGGCTGGCAGAGCAATTCCTGGCGTTCTCAAATAGAGCCTCCATGTGCAGGGGTACTCTACTTCAGAATGAAGCCCTTTGGTCTAATCTCGGGGGGGGGGGGTGAAGGCGCCCGGTTAGAAAACCAACCGGGGTCTGTAACTTCTGGTCGGTTTTGTGCCCGTCGTCGCCAGGACACTGGGGGTACTAGTCCCGCCTTAGGCATGAAAGTCAGCTGGGTGACTTTGGGCCAATCACCAGGAGACTGGGAGTTATAGCCCTGCAATAGAGACAAAAGTCAGCTGGGTAACTTTGGGCCAATCACCAGGAGATTGTGCGTTCTAGTCTTGCCTTAGGGGCAAAAGCCAGCTGGGTGACTTTGGGCCAATCACCAGGAGACTGGGAGTTCTAGTCTTGCCCTAGGGACGAAAGCCAGCTGGGTGACTTTGGGCCAATCACCAGGAAATTGTGCGTTCTAGTCTTGCCTTGTCGCCAGGACACTGGGGATACTAGTCCCTCCTTAGGCATGAAAGTCAGCTGGGTGACTTTGGGCCAATCACCAGGAGACTGGGAGTTATAGCCCTGCAATAGAGACAAAAGTCAGCTGGGTAACTTTGGGCCAATCACCAGGAGATTGTGCGTTCTAGTCTTGCCTTAGGGGCAAAAGCCAGCTGGGTGACTTTGGGCCAATCACCAGGAGACTGGGAGTTCTAGTCTTGCCCTAGGGACGAAAGCCAGCTGGGTGACTTTGGGCCAATCACCAGGAAATTGTGCGTTCTAGTCTTGCCTTGTCGCCAGGACACTGGGGGTACTAGTCCCGCCTTAGGCATGAAAGTCAGCTGGTGACTTTGGGCCAATCACCAGGAGACTGGGAGTTATAGCCCTGCAATAGAGACAAAAGTCAGCTGGGTGACTTTGGGCCAATCACCAGGAGATTGTGCGTTCTAGTCTTGCCTTAGGGGCAAAAGCCAGCTGGGTGACTTTGGGCCAATCACCAGGAAATTGTGCATTCTAGTCTTGCCTTAGGGATGAAAGCCAGCTGGGTGACTTTGGGCCAATCACCAGGAGACTGGGAATTATAGCCCTGCAATAGAGACAAAAGCCAGCTGGGTGACTTTGGGCCAATCACCAGGAAATTGTGCGTTCTAGTCTTGCCTTGTCGCCAGGACACTGGGGGTACTAGTCCCGCCTTAGGCATGAAAGTCGTCTGGGTGACTTTGGGCCAATCACCAGGAGACTGGGAGTTATAGCCCTGCAATAGAGACAAAAGCCAGCTGGGTGACTTTGGGCCAATCACCAGGAGACTGGGAGTTCCAGTCTTGCTCTATCAACTCCCCTCCTTAGCAATGGAAATTCTGCTCTGAAATATGGTCGTAAGTCGAGGACTCCCTGCATTTATGCTGCCTTGAGCTCCTGAACAAAACTTGGGACTCTGTACAAATGCAACAAATATAATTATAATAAAAATAGCAAGTCAATTGCTTTCACAGATTAAGCTGGGTGGGCTTTTTTTGGGGTGAAGAGCTCTGTTTAAATCTGCTGTGGGTTTCTGCTCCTGTCTTTGTTTCTGCCTTCGCCGATCTTTATGAAGCTCGAAATGGCAGCGGAGAGAAAAATCCAAATTCCTGTGTTTTGTGCAAAAGGAATTTGGGATCCGAATGGAAAAATTGGTGGGAAAAAATTGGAACGCAATGGAATATCTTGCTAGAGGGGGAATATTCCATGTAGGTTTTAGTGCAGATTCTCCTGAAACGCCAAATTTGGAACACAGGTAGTCCTCAACCCATGACCACAATCGAACCCAACGTTGCTGTTACTAAGTGAGACATTTGTTAAGTCAGTTTTGACCCACCATGCTTGCCACCGTTGTTAAACGAATCCCTGCAGAGGTTAAGTTAGTCACACGGTTGTTAAGTAAATCTGGCTGCCTCACTGATTTTGCTCGCCGGAAGGTCACCAAAGGGGATCACATGACCCCAGGACACCGTCATAAATACAAGTCAGTTGCCAAGCATCTGAATTCTGACCGTGGGGATGCTGCACCGGTCGTAACGGTGAAAAAAACCTGTCCTAAATCACTTTTCGCAAGCTTGGTTGACTCTTGCTGGGTACTGATGTAATGAAGGGGCTTTGGGATTCCTATTATGGCTCTGCCTGAAGGAGGGAGATCTTTGTTATGTAGAATAGACTGGCTCAGGCCTTAATGGCCCATTGACAAAGGTTGGGGGAGTTTCTGCCTCCCTTGTAAGGGGGAAATATTCCGCCCTTTTAATAGTTAGTGGGTGCTAACTTTCCTGCATCAGAATGTTGAATTTCTCTCCGGGTGGCGTGTTTTCCCTGCAGCCAGGGCACAAACCTGGTTAGAGAGAGAAGCAAGCCAAACAAATACCCTTGATTTCTCTTTCATGAGCAGGAGGTTAAAGTTCGGGCTACCTACACAGACCATCGCTAAGTGATAACATCTATAGAAGAGGGTTTGTCCACCTCCCTTATTTTAAGACTGGTGGACTTCAACTCCCAGAATTCCCCAGCAAGCATGGATGGATGGATGGATGACTGGGGAATTCTGGGAGTTGAAGTCCACTCGCCTTAAAAGTCGCTGGTTGGCAAACACTGCTGCAGAGGGAAGTATCTGTGCAGAGAATGACTGACAGAAATATACGCTGTGGCCCAGAGGTGGATCTCTCGCCTCCCAATCAGGAGGGGTTGTGAGTTCAATCCTAGGTAGAGGCAGATGTAAGATCTCCTGCTTGGGCAGGGGGTTGGACTAGATGACCTGCAAGGTCCCTTCCAGCTCTTGCTAATCCGTTAAATCAGGGGTCTGCAAAGTCGGCTCTTTTAAGACTGGTGGACTTCAACTCCCAGAATTCCCCAGCCAGCATAGCTGGCTGGGGAATTCTGGGAGTTGAAGTCCACCAGTCTTAAAAGAGCCGACTTTGCAGACGCCTGCATTAAATCATAATTTGGAGTGGGAGGAGACTTGAAACGATGCATTTCATTCCGCCAGGCCGAAACACAGCCTTGATTCTTTCATTGCAGATAACTTTGGGCGTTTTGCTTTTCTTTCCCAATGAAACTCAATGGGATCCAATCATTTTCTGGACTAAAAAGACTTTTTCCCTTCCTTGCCCAGTGATTGGTCAGAAGCTATGTGACATCACAGCAGTCCCAAAATTGAGGCGGGTTTATAAATAGAATGGTAAGAGGAGGAGTACCAGATTTGCAGGGACCGGTATTGCTTTGCTGCCCCCTGGTGGTCCGTTTGCATGAATACCCAGAGGTGCAGGAAGCCGTTGACTTACAACCATTCATTCGAAGGTACAACGGCGCTGGAAAAAGGGACTTAGGACTGGTCCTCGCTGTTATGACTGTTGCAGCAATCCCATGGTCATATGATTAAAACCTGAGCCCTTGGCAACTGGCATGTACTTATGACGGTTGCAGTGACCTTCCCAGCTGGTTTCCGAATGGCAAAACCGGTGGGGAAAGCCAGATTCACTTAACAACCCCATGGTTCACTTTACAACCCAAATGATTCACTTACCAACCGTGGCAAAAAAGGTGATAAATCAGGTGCAACTCTCTGCCTTACTTAGCAACAGAAATTGGGGTCCCAATTAGGATCGTAAGTCGAAGATTAGTGCTTGATTAAGAGCCACAACGGAATGCCAAATTTTTGTTGCTGAGACATTTGTTAAGCGAAGTTTGTCCCATTTTTCGACCTTCCTTGGCATGGGTGGTAAGTGAATCCCTGCTTGTCGTTAAGTTAGTCACTCGGTTGTTAAGTGAATCCAGCTTCCCCATTGACTTCACTTGTCGTGAAGGTCGTCATAGGCACAGGGGATCATGTGACCCTGGGACACTGCCACCGTCATAAATATGAGTCAGTTGATTTTTGGATGCATGTGACAGTGAGGAGGCTGCCATTGGTCATAAGTGTGAAAAAAGTCGTGTTTTTCAGTGCTGTTGTAACTTCACTAAACGGTCACTAAACAAACTGTTGTAAGTTGAGGATTGCATGTATGTTATATGAATACGATGATGGTGTTGTCTTAACAGGTTTAGCAAAAGGTGTGAATCCAAGCTTTAGTTTAATGTTAAGATTTGATGTCTTGTGCGAAAGCTTTGTTGTTAGTTGCGGAGTCATGTCCGACCCATTGCGACCCCATGGACAATGTGCCTCCAGGCCTTCCTGTCCTCTCCCATCCTTTGCAGTCCATTGAAGCTCACGCCTGCTGCTTCAGGGACTCCATCCAGCCCTCTCCTTCTCTGTCGTCCCCTTCTTCTTCTTTTGCCCTCCATCGTTCCCAGCATGAGACTCTTCTCCAGGGACTCCTTCCTTCTCATCAGGTGGCCAAAGTCTTTGAGTTCCCTCTTCAGGATCTGGCCTTCTAAAGAGCAGTCAGGGTGGATTTCCTCCAGGACTGACCGGTTGGATGGCCTTGCAGTCCAAGGGACTCAGTGCAGGAGTCTTCTTCTCCAGCACCAAAGTTCAAAGGCCTCCATTCTTTGGCGCTCATCCTTCCTCGTGGCCCAACCTTCCCAGCCATCCATTGCAAAAGCAAAGAAATGCTAATTCAGTAACAAGGGGCTAAGCGTGTTTTGGGAATAGAGCCAGGCGCTGCTGCTTCTCCTCTATTGTCAAGCAAAGAAACTGGATTTCCGGTTCAAAGAACGTCTGGAGAAAAGTCTCCCTTTGATTTGCAAGAAAACACACACACACACAAACACACAGCTGGAAGTGTTTCCCAGATTTATTTTTTTCAAATGTCTCCTCCTTTGCCAATGCAATTTAAAGATATAGGGACAGACTGCCCCCTGGTGTCCATAGTCATTTAATACAATACAATACAATAGCAGCGTTGGAAGGGACCTTGGAGGTCTTCTAGTCCAACCCCCTGGCGAGGCAGGAAACCCTACACAACTCCAGACAAATGGCTATCCAACATCTTCTTAAAGACTTCCAGTGTTGGAGCATTCACAACTTCTGGAGCCAACTTCTGTTCCACTGGTTAACTGTTCTGTCAGGAAATTTCTCCTCAGTTCTAAGTTGCTTCTCTCCTTGATTAGTTTCCACCCATTGCTTCTTGTTCTGCCCTCAGGTGCTTTGGAGAATAGCTTGATTCTCTCTTCTTTGTGGCAACCCCTGAGATATTGGAAGACTGCTATCATGTCTCCCCTCATGCTTGAGCCCATGAATCAAGATTGTGAAGTTTTAATACCACTTTATAAGGCCTTGGTAAGGCCACACTTGGAATATGGCATCCAGTTTTGGTCACAACAATATAAAAGTGATTTTGAGATTCTGGAAAGAGTGAAGAGAAGAGCAACATATATGCTGAGGGGACTGGAGGCTAAAACCTATGAAGAACGGTTGCAGGAACTGGGCAGGTCTAGTTTAATGAAGAGAAGGACCAGGGGAGACAGGATAGCAGTCTTCCAATATCTCAGGGGCTGCCCCAAAGAAGAGGGAGTGAAGCTATTCTTCAAAGCAATTGAAGGCAGGAGAAGAAGCAATGGATGGAAACTAATAGAGAACCAATCTAGAAAGAAGGAGAAATACAGTGAGAACAATTAACCAGTGAACAGAAGTTGCCTCCAGAAGCTGTAAATGCTCCAACACTGGAAGTCTTTAAGAAGAGACTGGAGAACTATTTATCTGAAATGGGATAATATTTCCTGCCTGAGTCGGGGGTTGGATTAAGAGACCTCCGAGATCCCTTCCAATTCTGTTATTCAGAGTTAGCTACTTTGCCCAGACAACGTGTGTAAAAGAAAGGTGTGCTTCAATTGCACAATTGTCTTTGTTTTTTAAAACAACCCCTATAATTGCAGGGTCACCATCCGACATTTGTAAAAAGGGAGCATTGTTTTTCCTGCCAGCTCTTATTAAGAAAGAAAGAAAGAGAAATTTAAGGAAGTAAACCTAAGCCTTTTCCCTCCTCTCTCCTCCTGCCCTTTTATTCCTCTTGTGTCTTTTAAAATGCGAGCAGAAAAAAACCAGACAGTGAATCTCTCTCTCTGTCTTTCTCTGTTTGCTTCTCTGTCTCTGTCTCTGTTTCTATATCTATCTGTCTCTCTCTGCCCTTCTCTGCCTGTTTCTTTCTTTCTGTCTGTCTGTCCTTCTCTGTCTCTGTCTGTCTGTCTGTTTCTCTCTCTCTTTGTCTGTTTCTCTCTCTGTATCTCTATCTGTCTCTGTCTGTCTGTCTCTCTCTGTTTCTCTCTCTGCCTCTCTATCTGTCTCTGTCTGTCTGTCTGTCTCTGTTTCTCTCTCTCTGTGTTTCTCTCTCTGTATCTCTGTCTGTCTCTGTCTGTCTCTCTGTCTCTCTGTTTCTCTCTCTCTCTGTTTCTCTGTCTGTTTCTCTCTCTGCCTCTCTATCTGTCTCTGTCTGTCTCTCTCTCTGTTTCTCTCTCTGTATCTCTCTCTCTCTCTCTGTTTCTCTCTCTCTGTGTTTCTCTCTCTGTATCTCTCTCTCTCTCTCTCTCTCTCTGTTTCTGTCTGTTTCTCTCTCTGTATCTCTCTCTGTCTCTGTCTCTCTCTCTCTGTTTCTCTCTCTCTGTATCTGTCTGTCTCTCTGTCTCTCTGTTTCTCTCTCTCTGTGTTTCTCTCTGTCTGTTTCTCTCTCTGTATCTCTATCTGTCTCTGTCTGTCTCTCTCTCTGTTTCTCTCTCTCTGTGTTTCTCTCTCTGTATCTGTCTGTCTCTGTCTGTCTCTCTGTTTCTCTCTCTCTCTGTTTCTCTGTGTCTGTTTCTCTCTCTGCCTCTCTATCTGTCTCTGTCTGTCTCTCTCTGTTTCTCTCTCTGTGTCTGTTTCTCTCTCTGTATCTCTATCTGTCTCTGTCTGTCTGTCTCTCTCTGTTTCTCTCTCTCTCTTATTTTTTTTAGGTTTATATAAAACCGCTCCTATCTCCATTGGACTCAGGGCGGTGCACAGGAAATTAAAAATGACACAACAAACAACAATAAATACAATCGCAACATTAAAATAGCATTAAGTTGAAATAACCTGTGCTAAAATATAAACTAAAATGGTAAAATCCCCATACCTAATCTATTTAAAATTATATCTAATCTAACTCTAAGCTAGGCCGGCTAGGTGGAAGAAGTACAATTTGAGTGATTGGTGAAAGAGGCGAAGGTCCGTGATAGTACGAAGTTCGGGGGGTAGGTCGTTCCAGAGGGCTGGACCTACCACAGAGAAGGCCCTTCCCCTGGGCGCCGCCAGTCAGCATTGACCGGCCGACGACACTCTGAGGAGGCCTACCCTGTGGGAGCGAATCGGTCGAAGGGAAGTATGTAGTAGGAGATGGTCCCGCAAATAACTAGGCCCCGTGCCATGGAGCGTTTTAAAGATGGTTACCAACACCTTGAAGCGCACCCGGAAGGCCACCGGCAGCCAGTGCAGCGCGCGCAGGAGGGGTGTTACGTGGGAGCACCGTGAGGCCCCCAAAATCCCCCGCGCGGCCGCATTCTGCACTAACTGGAGCCTCCGGGTGCACCTCAAGAGGAGCCCCATGTAGAGAGCATTACAATAGTCTAGGCAGGATGTAACGAGCACTTGAGTGACTGTGCGAAGGGCGTCCTGGTCAAAGAAAGGGTGCAACTGGCGGACCAGGCGAACCTGGTAAAAAGCCCCCCTGGTCACGGCCGTCACCTGGTCGTCCAAGGAAAACCGCGAATTCAGGAGGATGCCTAAGTTGCGGGCCCTTTCCACGGGGGCTAGTGTCTCGCCCCCGATGACCAGCAATGGAGTCAGCTGGCTGTACCGGGACGCTGGAAACGACAGCCACTCGGTCTTGGACGGGTTGAGTCGAAGTTTGTTACTCCCCATCCAGGCCCGCACGGCCTCCAGACACCGGGACATCACTTCAACGGCATCGCTGGGGTGGTTGGGGGTGGATATGTATAGCTGAGTATCATCAGCATACAGATGGTACTCCATCCCACAACCACAGATGATCTCGCCCAGCGGCTTCATATAGGTGTTGAACAGGAGGGGTGAGAGGACCAACCCCTGAGGCACCCCACATGTGAGGGGCCTTGACGTCGACCTCTGCCCTCCTGCCAACACAAATTGCGATCGACCGGAGAGGAAGGAGGCAAACCACCGCAACACAGTGCCCCCCAATCCCAACCCCTCCAGTCGGTGCAATAAGATACCATGGTCGATGGTATCGAAAGCCGCTGAGAGATCTAACAGGACCAGGATAGAGGAGCAACCTCTATCTCGGGCCCTCCAGAGATCATCCACCAGCATGACCAATGCCGTCTCTGTGCTGTGCCCGGGTCGGAAGCCGGACTGGCGCGGGTCTAGATAAACAGTTTCCTCCAGGTGTCGGGGGAACTGCTGTGCCACCACACTCTCAACAACCTTCGCCAAGAAGTGGAGGTTGGAGATTGGACGATAATTTACTAACAACGCTGGGTCCAGGGAAGGCTTCTTGAGGAGGGGTCTCACGACCGCCTCTTTCAAGGCGGTCCGCAAGAACCCCTCACTCAAGTAAACGTTCACTATTTCCTGGAGCCAGCCTCGTGTAACCTCCCAGGAGGCCAGTACCAGCCAGGAGGGACACGGGTTCAATAAACATGTGGTAGCATTCAGTCGCCTCAGCAACCTGTCCATGTCCTCTGAAGTAACAAAGTCGAACTCTTCACATAATACGGTTTCAAGACCTGCCTCGGACGGTCCGCCCAGATCTATCTCGTTGGAGGCCAACTCGTCCCGGATCCGAGCCATTTTATCCTGCAGATAATCTCCAAATTCCTCTGCTCTACCCTGCAAAGGAGCTTCCCACGGCCTCTGTTGAAGGAGGGAGCGGGTCACTCTAAACAGGGCGGTTATCTGCGGATGCGATAAGATAATTACGTTTCGCCACGCTTATCGCCACTAGGTAGATCCTTAAATGGGACTTCGCCCGTGTTCGGTCGGATTCGGAGCGAGTGGACCTCCAAGTGCTCTCTAGGCATCTCTTGCGGCGCTTCATCGCCCTTAGCTCCTCGGAGAACCAAGGAGCCAGGGTGGATCGGTGCCGCGTGAGAGGCCGCAAGGGCACGACCCGGTCCAAGGACCCCGTGGCCGCACTATTCCATGCGGCCACTAGGTCCTCAGTCGAGTCGTGGGTTAGGGTCACAGGAATTGGCCCCAAGCTCCCTTTGAAACCTCTCTGGGTCCATCAGGCGCCTGGGGTGGAACCATCTCAATTCAATTCAATTTAATATTTGTAAACCGCTCCCTCTCCCCATAGGGACTCGGGGCGGTGCACAGGAAGAATAAAAAACAATAAATATATACAAACATTTCTTTAAAAAACAAATTAAACCTAAACCTGTGCTAAAATTCCCCATTAAAACTAAGCTATACTAAAAAACTTCCCAATAAAACCCCAGAGACAGAGAGACTATCCTAGGCCGGCCAGACAGAAAAGATGTGTTTTTAATTTAATCTCTGTTTCTCTCTGTCTGTTTCTCTCTCTGTCTGTTTCTCTCTCTGTCTGTCTCTGTCTGTCTGTCTCTCTCTGTTTCTCTCTCTGTGTGTGTTTCTCTCTCTCTTTCTCTGTTTCTCTCTCTCTCTGTTTCACCATCTGTCTCTCTCTGTCTCTCTCTGTCTGTCTCTCTTTCTCTCTCTTTCTTTCCCCCCCCTCTCTCTGTCTCTCTTTCCCTCTCTCTCTGTCTCTCTCTTACTCTCTCTATTTTTGGCTAAAGGGCACGAGGAATACAGTGTGATAAATAATTCCATTTTCATTCACACACAAAAAAGAGACCCTCAGCTGAAAAAAAAAACCCATCAACAACCCAGAAAACCACAAGCAGCAGCTTTGGCATCACTTATTCTCCCAAATTAAGACCGACATTAACACCGTTTGAACTGTTAAAAAAGCACGCTTAAGTTTATCCAGCTTTGTTTCCCTTTGACTGTATTCCTCAAACAGGCTAGCAACAGCCCCTCAGTTCAACCTTAAGAACTCGACTGCCTTGCTTGGTGCTGGTGCAGTCAAAATAATGAAGATGCTAATAATAAGCAAACCGGTTGCTTGGTCATGCAGTTAAAATTAGATGTTGATTTAGAAAAAAACAATCGTATGTATCTTCTTTATTAGTTTATGACACAAAACGCAAAAGAAAATTGTGGAAAAAGAAGGGAGGGAAAAGAGAAGGAAAATTTGTCGGGAAAATGGGGGAAAAGAGGCATTTGACTTCTGACTCCGTTTGGTGCAGTAAAATAAGATTGTCTGTCTAAAATGCAGGGGTCTGCAAAGTCGGCTCTTTTAAGACTGGTGGACTTCAACTCCCAGAATTCCCCAGCCAGCTATGCTGGCTGGGGAACTCTGGGAGTTGAAGTCCAGCAGTCTTAAAAGAGCCGACTTTGCAGACCCCTGGTTTAGGGTTTCCTGATTGAGCAGTGGGCTGGACTAGAAGACCTCCAAGGTCCCTTCCAAACTCTGTTACTCTTAAAGATGCTGACACCCTAGAACAGGGATCTCAAACCTGAATTTATTGAGGGTCGCATCAGGGTGGTGTTTCACCATGGAGGGCTGGGATGGGCAGGGTCAGGGTGCGTGTGGCCAGCTCGATGTCCAGAGCACCCGTGTGTAGCTCAAGTCCTCTGCCGCATGCGGCCCTCCTGAGCTCTATTTTCAATGCAGGAGCCTGTTTTCGCTGGCAGAAGCATCGTGGGCCAGTCCTTTGCTGTTTCCAAGGTTACAAGTTACAAGATTTATTTATTTTATTATTTACACTTACATACCGCCCTATCTCCCTAAGTACCCCACCGGCCGGATCCAGCCCACGGGCCTCGAGTTTGACACCCCTGCCCTAGAAAGAATGCAGAGAAGAGCAACAAAGATGATGAGGGGTCTGGAAGCGAAAATACAATGAACGAATGCAAAAACTGGAACATCTATTCCAGGGGTAGTCAACCTTTTTCTACCGACCGCCCACTTTTGTATCTCTGTTAGTAGTCAAATTTTCTAACCGCCCACCGGTTCCACAGGAATGGTGATTTATAAAGTAGGGAAGTCAATTAAATTAAAAAAAAGGAAAGTGCTTCAGTATCGGACAAAACCCCTACCGCCCACCACGAAAGCTGGAACGCCCACTAGTAGGCGGTAGGGACCAGGTTGACTACCACTGCTCTAGTCTAAGGAAGAGGAGGACTAGGGGTGACATGATAGCAACCTTCCAGCACTCAAAAGGGCTCTTGAAGAGAAGAAGGGGTCAGTGACTATTCTCCACAGCACCTGAGGGCACGGCAAGCAATCATGGGTGAAAGATCATTAAAGAGAATAGAATA
>CM077643.1:23951333-23978833 GCA_039707465.1 Rhabdophis nuchalis
TCGGGGCCTCTCTGCGGTCGGATGGAAATTAGGGCTCCCCTCCTTGGCCCAATTCCTGCAATTTGAAAGCCTGCAAATGCGAGTAGATAAACAGATACCATTTGTAGCCCGCTCATGGCTAGCGGAGCTGGCAGCAGTGTCAGACAGTGAGGAGGTTGTTAGGAATGTAATCCTAGTGTAGGGTTGGCAATATATATATATATATATAAGCCATGATTGGAATTTATATCTGTAACTTTAACTGCTACAGTGAGGTGTGATTGGCTGCTGTTTCCTCAATCAGCCATAAGAGGGAGCCAGAATCACTGTTAGAGACTGATCCCTTGGATGATGGCTGCTCTGTGTGTCAGTTATTGATCAGCGAAGTGAATCGTGAGTTGAGCAACTGTAAGCCAACGTTTGAGTACTAGACTCTGTATATGATTCAGGACTACTTATCACTTGTTTGTGAAGAAGTTTCTCTTACTTTATTTTTCCAACGCAAGTAAAAGTCTACTAACGGTCTCCTAAAAGAGATATCCTTAACAGAGGTTGGGGAGGAACCTGGGTCAGTCCTGGAGTCTGGGGAAGGCGCTGAGGGCTCTTGTGTCGGAGGCAGAGAGGGGGCCAGGGCCGTCTGACAGTTCTCAGCTGCCTTCGGAGCTAGACAGCAGTGAGGCAGAAGAACAGGTGGAGCTTGTTCCCAGTGTGCGCAGGCACAGACCTGCCAGTAGAAAAGAACAGCTCAGAAATCAGGGTCGACTTGGGAGTAAAGCCACAGGTGGACGGTGAATTTCCCCTTCCATAGGAAGTAAAAGAGGAGCGAAAGGGGAGTGGGCTTTTGCAGGAAACTGTTCGTTTGTTTGAGTAGTGTGAAGATCTGCCCGTGAATTTTTGTGCCAAGCCGTTTTTCGCAAAAACGGAAGCGATTTTGCCTTCCCTATCCCCCAGAAGCACTCTGCAGGCGTCAGGAGGGCTGGCGGAAGGGAAAAATGCTTCCGTTTTTGCAAAAAATGGCCCGTTTTCCAACCATTTTTCACAAAAACAGGGGCATTTTTACCTTCCCCCAGCCCTGCTGAAGCCTGCAGAGTGTTCCTAGGGGCCGGGGAGGACAAAAACCGGCAAGGCTGGAGCTCCCCCCCCCCCCCCCCGGGCCACTGTTTCGTTGGTTATGGCTTGGTGAAGTCATGTGACTAAGTGCGCGCGAGTGATGTCAAGTTAACCACGCCCACTCAGTCACAGGCCCGCATGTAGCCACACCCACCGAACCGGTAGTAAAAAAATTTGAAACCCACCCCTGGCCTTACCAAGGCATTATAAAGTATGAGGAACGGTTGCAGGGTATGTCTAGTTTAATGAAAAGAAGGACTAGACTTCCAGTATCTCAGGGGCTGCCCCAAAGAAGAGGGAGTCAAACTATTCTCCAAAGCACCTGAGGGCAGAACAAGAAGCAATGGGTGGAAACTAATCAAGGAGAGAAGCAACTTAGAACTGAGGAGCAATTTCCTGACAGTGAGAACAATTAACCAGTGGAACAGAAGTTGCCTCCAGAAGTTGTGAATGCCCCAACACTGCAAGTCTTTAAGAAGAGGTTGGATAGCCATGAAATGCCTGCTGTTCCAATTGTTTAAGTAATTTTCTTTCTCTTTTGTGGTAACACTGAGAGTCTGTAATTTGGAGTTTTTTCCCATCCCCATCGCTAAAAATTTCAGACTTCAAAGCTTTGGGGGGAAATCATTAGTAGAATGAGCAATTAAAATCATTAGTAGAATGAGCAATTTTAAAAAAATGTCAGCAGTGACTTAAAAATTCCATTTCAATTTTATTCAATTTTGCTCGATTTTATGCATCTGGAAAATAATACAAACCCCCCCTGTACAAAAAATTGATCTCAGAGAGATAAGACTCCCTTGCCTGATTTTAGCAGTTTAATAAACATCACTGATGTCCAGTGTTGGTACTTCTTATGGGTGCTCAACACAGACTTAAGTTTTAAGATGTTATCTGAGTGACCATTTGCTTTTTACGGAGGAAATCTGGGATAGTCAACTTGGCAACTTTTGAGACCCCTGGACTTCAACTCCCAGAATTCCCCAGCCAGCCATGGCTGGCTGGGGAATTCTGGGAGTTGAAGTCCACGGGTCTTCAAAGTTGCAAAGATGGGACACCCCACAGCAAATATTTCACATCCCCAAGTCATTTCAGACGCTTTGTCTGCATTCAAACCCGTTTTCGATCTCTCATTGGGCCCCTAAAATGGCTACTAAATGAAAGGAAAATGTCAGAACAACATTCAAAGGTGTTAAAAAAACCCCCCACCAATTTTGGGCTGCTCGGGAATCCTCCCACAGTTTCGGGGAGAGGGATTAGGAGACACCCACTAATTTTGGCAAAGCAAGCGATTGCAAACTTTTGCAAAGCCAAGAGCGGAAGTCCAGATAAAATGCCGGTCCGTCGAGTTGAAAATACACACCGGTGTGTTGTTATTTTACCCCCACGCGGAAAACAATTTGTCCAGAAGTCTTTCAACAAGAGGCAAAAAGCTCCGGACATTTTTCAGATTCTGCCCCGGGGTTTTTTGGCCGATGTGGCGGTGAAACAAGCCTTTCCAAGTGTCAACCGTTGTGTGTTGTGTTTGGTGTGCTGTGCAGTAGCATCGGGCGTAATAAAAACGAACAACACGAAAGGATTTAAAAACCAATGAACGAGAAATACGAAAGGAGCGGGGGAAATCTCCCAGTTTTTCCTTCTTCGTTGGACAAGTTCCAAAGGGAAGTCGAAACGCCTCGGAGGAGGAGGAGGAGGGATGCCGGATTAAAGGCGGGTTACGTGTCCGCTGCTGAAATGAAACCCATTCAAAAGCGCTCCGTTCACACAGGGACCCGATAGTTGCAGTGGTTACACTCCGACTCGCTCAGCGCCAGGGGGATGCTGGGTTTACGCCCGAGGTCCTGTTCGGCACACGGTGACTGGGGCCTCACCTTGAAGAAGTCAGAGATGTAGCGGACCTGGGAAAAAAGGGGACGCAGATGAGAAAATGCCCAAGACGGGCAGTTCGATTTAGTGGTTAAGGCACCGAGGCAAGAAACTGGGGAGAATGTGAGTTCTAGTCCTGCCTTAGGCATGAAAGCCGGCTGGATGACTTTGGGTCAATCACCAGGTGACAGAGAGTTCTAGTCCTGCCTTAGGCATGAAAGCCGGCTGGATGACTTTGGGTCAATCACCAGGTGACAGAGAGTTCTAGTCCTGCCTTAGGCATGAAAGCCGGCTGGATGACTTTGGGTCAATCACCAGGTGACAGAGAGTTCTAGTCCTGCCTTAGGCATGAAAGCCGGCTGGATGACTTTGGGTCAATCACCAGGTGACAGAGAGTTCTAGTCCTGCCTTAGGTATGAAAGCTGGCTGGATGACTTGGGGTCAATCACCAGGTGACAGAGAGTTCTAGTCCTGCCTTAGGCATGAAAGCCGGCTGGATGACTTTGGGTCAATCACCAGGTGACAGAGAGTTCTAGTCCTGCCTTAGGCATGAAAGCTGGCAGGATGACTTTGGGTCAATCACCAGGTGACAGTTGAGTTCTAGTTCTGCCATAGGCATGAAAGCCGGCTGGATGACTTCGGGTCAATCACCAGGTGACAATGAGTTCTAGTCCTGCCTTAGGCATGAAAGCCGGCTGGATGACTTTGGGTCAATCACCAGGTGACAGAGAGTTCTAGTCCTGCCTTAGGTATGAAAGCCGGCTGGATGACTTGGGGTCAATCACCAGGTGACAGAGAGTTCTAGTCCTGCCTTAGGCATGAAAGCCGGCTGGATGACTTTGGGTCAATCACCAGGTGACAGAGAGTTCTAGTCCTGCCTTAGGCATGAAAGCCGGCTGGATGACTTTGGGTCAATCACCAGGTGACAGAGAGTTCTAGTCCTGCCTTAGGCATGAAAGCCGGCTGGATGACTTTGGGTCAATCACCAGGTGACAGAGAGTTCTAGTCCTGCCTTAGGCATGAAAGCCGGCTGGATGACTTTGGGTCAATCACCAGGTGACAGAGAGTTCTAGTCCTGCCTTAGGCATGAAAGCCGGCTGGATGACTTTGGGTCAATCACCAGGTGACAGAGAGTTCTAGTCCTGCCTTAGGCATTAAAGCCAACTGGATGACTTTGGGTCAATCACCAGGTGACAGAGAGTTCTAGTTCTGCCTTAGGCATGAAAGCCGGCTGGATGACTTTGGGTCAATCACCAGGTGACAGAGAGTTCTAGTCCTGCCTTAGGCATGAAAGCCGGCTGGATGATTTTGGGTCAATCACCAGGTGACAGAGAGTTCTAGTCCTGCCTTAGGCATGAAAGCTGGCTGGATGACTTTGGGTCAATCACCAGGTGACAGAGAGTTCTAGTCCTGCCTTAGGCATGAAAGCCGGCTGGATGATTTTGGGTCAATCACCAGGTGACAGAGAGTTCTAGTCCTGCCTTAGGCATGAAAGCCGGCTGGATGACTTTGGGTCAATCACCAGGTGACAGAGAGTTCTAGTCCTGCCTTAGGCATGAAAGCCGGCTGGATGACTTTGGGTCAATCACCAGGTGACAGAGAGTTCTAGTCCTGCCTTAGGCATGAAAGCTGGCTGGATGACTTTGGGTCAATCACCAGGTGACAGAGAGTTCTAGTCCTGCCTTAGGCATGAAAGCCGGCTGGATGACTTTGGGTCAATCACCAGGTGACAGAGAGTTCTAGTCCTGCCTTAGGCATGAAAGCCGGCTGGATGACTTTGGGTCAATCACCAGGTGACAGAGAGTTCTAGTCCTGCCTTAGGCATTAAAGCCAACTGGATGACTTTGGGTCAATCACCAGGTGACAGAGAGTTCTAGTTCTGCCTTAGGCATGAAAGCCACCTGGGTGACTTGGGGTCCATCAGCCCATGGCTTACCGTTAGAATAGCGATGAGGGCTCCCTGCAAGAGGCCAACCAGCACATCACTCCAATGGTGCTTGTAGTCGGACACGCGGCTGTAGCCCACGTAGATGGCGAAGCAGAGGAGAAAGAACTGGATAGTCGGGCGCAGCAGCCGAGCCCATCTGCCAACCAGGCGGGCCTGAACGTAGAGCTAGAATCAACAAGGAAGATGGCTTTAGAGACGACCGCCAGAGGTCTATGGCTTTGGAAGAGAAGGCCTTCCTTTGTACCCCAACGTTCAACCTGATGCTCAAATTGAATTCCACCCATGCTTCCAACCCTAAATGACCACCGAAGCTGGGCTCGCCTGACGAGGCCATGGGAAAGAAGGGAGGGAGAAAATGGGAGGGAGGGAAGGAGGAAAGAATGAAGGAGGGAGGCAGAAAGAAAGGAAGGAAGGAAATGGGAGAGCGGGTGGACGGAAGGAGAGAAGGAGGAAAGAAGCAGGGAGGGAGGGCAGGGAGGGAGGCGAGAAGTGAGGGTGGAAGGAAGGAGGGAGGGAGGGAGGGAGGCAGGCAGGCAGGCAGAAAAAAAAGGAAGGAAGGAAAGAAGGAAGGAAGGAAAGAAATGGGAGGGAAGGTGTACGGAAGGAGGAAAGAAGGAAAGGAGGAGGGAGGGAGAGACGGAGGGAAGGAAATGGGAGAGCGGGTGGACGGAAGGAGAGGAGGAGGAAAGAAGCAGGAAGGCGAGAAGTGAGGGTGGAAGGAAGGAGGGAGGGAGGGATGGCGAGAGGAAGGAAGGAGGAAGCAAGCAAGCAAGCAGATAAACAAAGCACCCAAATGATAAACAAACAAGAGTTTGCATGCAAATAAATAAATCAGTAAAGGACGCAAATAAATAAAGTTTCCAATTAAATAAACAGGGCATGAAAATGAATAGAGAGCCCCCCCCCCCCCCAAAATAAATAAAGGAAGGAGAAATATATATACAGGACAGAAATAAGTAGATAAAGTAAGTGGGCAAACAAACAAACGAAGGAAGCCGGTAAATAAAGCGTGCAAATAAATTAATGAATAAAGCACCCAAGTCCGATAACGCCAGCAACGTGCAAAGAAGAAATAAATGGAGCAAGTAAATTAGCAAATGAAGAAAGCACGCAAATAAACAAACAAATCAATAACAACAACAACAAAAAAGAAATAGCAGGGACGAATCAACAAAAGAAGCATGCAAACAGGTGACTACATAAATCAGGGATGTCCAAACTTGGGAACTTTAAGACTTGTGGACTTCAACTCCCAGAATTCCCCAGCCAGCATAGCTGGCTGGGGAATTCTGGGAATTGAAGTCCAGAAGTCTTAAAGTTCCCAAGTTTGGACATCCCTGACATAAACGAAGGGAACAAATAAAGTTAGCAAATAAATAAATTTTTATTTTATTGAATTTAGAACCCGCACCTTCTCCTAAAAAAGGACCCAGGAAAATTAAAAAAAAACCAATACAAATATACAAAATACCATGATTAAAAACCTATTAAACCCATACCCTGTGCTGAAACAATTTAAAATCCCCCTAATTAAAATTTACAGCGAATAACAGTCAGGAACGGGAGGTTATGCTAGGCCGGCTTGTTGAAATAGGTGCGTTTTAAGACGCTGGCGGAAAAGGCGGAGGTCTGAGACGGTGCGTAATTCGTGCAACGTATCTCACCCCCCCCCACATCCTCCCCCAATTTGAAAAATCCTCAAAGACACCTCGATCCCCTCGCTTACTCACCGCTAAAAATACCATGCAGTACATCGCAAAGGAAGAATGTCCAGAATAGAATGACAATCTAGAAAGAGAAAGAGAAAGAGAAAAAATAAATAAATAAATAAATAAATAAATAAATAAATAAATAAATAAATGTATGTATGTATGTATGTATGTATGTATGTATGTATGTATGTATGTATATGTTTTCGTAGATTTTCACGGGTGTAGGTATGCTGGCATTGCTGGCTTTGGGAATTTTCCCGTGTATAAGGCATGGAGATGTTATTGCAACGGTTCGACAAGATCTCACTTGTCATCATCAGGCAGGCTTCTGTCACAGACAAAGAGGGGCGATGCCTCCGCAGTCACAGTCACAGACAGAAGCCTGCCTGATGATGACAAGTGAGATCTTGTCGAACCGTTGCAATAACATCTCCATGCTATATACACGGGAAAATCCCCGAAGCCAGCAATGCCAGCATATATGTATATATAGATAGATAGATAAATAAATAAAGGGAGACTATGATAGATCTATTTCAAGCTATTTGGCTCTCATCAGATAGCTATACCCTTACTGGGATTCGAACTCAGGCCGTTTAACATGTCAGGCAGTTGCCTTAACTATTAAGCCATGAGTTCTACTCCCTTATCAGCTGAGCCAGGGAAATAAGTCAATGTTTATGTCAGATAACCTGGTATGGCCAAATATGGGAGAGAGAGAGCGTACGGCTACCCATTTTGCCTTTCAGCTCCAACCTAGGAGCCTTCCAGGCAACTGCCTGACATGTAAACAGCCTGAGTTCGAATCCCAGTAATGGGATCTGATGAGAGCTAAGTAGCTCGAAATAGATCTATCATAGTCTCTCTCTATTTATTTTTTATTTTTATTTATTATTTATTTTATTAGATTTCTAGACCCCCCCCTCTCCCCGAAGGGACTCGGGACGGTGTACAGGTAAAAATTAAAACTACTAAAACCATAACAATACATACAAAGTTAAAATCAAATTAAATAGTCTTCTGTACAAATTTATAAAAATTAAAACTAGACCCATAAACCGAATAAAATAATTTAAAATTACAGACTGGGGCGAGAAGCATGAAGTTAGGCCAAGCCGGCTAGATGGAACAGGTGAGTTTTGAGTTTCTGGCGGAAGGAGCGAAGGTCCGTGGTAGTTCTGATATCAGGGGGAAAGTCGTTCCAAAGGGTCGGGCCCATCACAGACAAGGCCCTTCCCCTGGGTGTCGCCCGCTGGCATTGCCTAGTGGACGGCACCCGGAGAAGTCCCTCTCTGTGAGAGCGAATCGGCCGAAGGGATATATGGGGCAGGATACAACCTCCCGTCGGGGCTATTTTATATAGTTTTAAACTGGGGATTTTAATTGGTTTTAACATAGGATTGTAATTTAATATGCTTTTAAATTTTGTATTGATCGTTTTGTATGTTTTATAAATTCCTGTGCGCCGCCCTGGGTCCTTCGTGGAGAAGGGCGGGATATAAATATGATTAAAATAAATAAATAAATAAATAAAAGGATACGATCCCGCAAATAATTTTATTTATTTTAAAATTAAAATTATATTTAATTGTAATTTTATTTAAATAAATTTATTTATCTATCAGTACAAATGCACACAAAATGGTTTTCTGCCTGAAAAGGATCCTAGGTTGGAGCGGAACGGCAAAATGGGTAGCCGTACGCTCCCTCCCTCCCATATTTGGCCGTACCAGGTGCTCTGACATAAACATTGACTTATTTCCCTGGCTCAGCTGATAAGGGAGTAGAACTCATGGCCCAATGGTTAAGGCAACTGCCTGACATGTAAACAGCCTGCGTTCGAATCCCAGTAAGGGTATGGCTATCAGATGAGAGCTAAATAGGTCGAAATAGACCTATCCTAGTCTCCCCATACATAGAGATATTTCTATATATTTAAGTCCTTAAATTATAATCCCACAATTGAGTCCCAAATTTCTGTTGGTTCGTGAAACATCGGTTAAGCGAATTTTGCCCTATCTTACGACCTTCCTGGCAGCAGCTGTTAAGTGAATCATTGCCATCGTTAGGTGAATAACATGGTTGTTAAGTGAATCTGATTTCTCCATTGATTTTGCTTGTTGGAAGGTCACCAAAAGGGGATTGCCTGACACCCCCCGGGACACTGTGACCGTCATAAATAGATTCGGTTGCCAAGCATCTGAATTTTGACCCCGTGGGAATGCTGTCACGGTCGTAAGTGTGAAAAGCGGTCACAATTCACTTTTTTCAGTACCGTTGTAACTTTGAACGGTCACTCAATGAACTTTTTTTTTAAAAATTTTTTAAATTTATATCCCGCCCTTCTCCAGAAGGACCCAGGGCGGGGCACAGGAATTAAAAACATACAAATATAACAATATAAAGTTTAAAAAGATATTAAACTCCCAACCTGTGCTAAAATCAATTAAGATCCCCAATTTAAAACTGTCTAAGAGTAGTCACAGCGGAAGGTTACGCTAGGCCGGCTTGTTGGAAAAGGTGTGTCTTTAGATACTGGCGGAAGAGGCGGAGGTCTGAGATGGTACGTAGTTCGGGGGGCAGGTCGTTCCAGAGGGTAGGGCCCGCCACAGAGAAGGCCCTTCCCCTGGGTGTCGCCAACCGACGGCACCCTGAGAAGGCCCTCTCTGTGGGAGCGGATCGGACGAAGGGATGTATGGGGCAGGAGACGGTCTCGCATATAACTAGGCCCCGAGCCATGGAGCGCTTTAAAGATGGTCGTCAAAACCTTGAAGCGCACCCGAACGACCACAGGAAGCCAGTGCAGCTCGCGCAGGAGAGGTGTTATGTGGGAGCATCTAGTGGCTCCTGTAATCACCCGTGCGGCTGCGTTCTGGACTAGCTGTAGCTTTCGAGTGCACCTCAAGGGAAGCCCCATGTAGAGAGCATTACAGTAGTCGAGTCCGGATGTCACGAGTGCTTGAGTGACTGTGCGAAGAGCACAGTCGAGTTCTCCCTGTATTCATTAACTATGATGAATCATTATTCATTAATTTTTGACCGTTTCCTGTTAATGGTTACCACCATCTATTTATAACTGCATTGATTTTAATAGTTGACAGGAAATTCACTTCATATTCACCTACATCTAATCCTGAAATAGAGTTTTTTTTCTCTTTCAGCTATTTTGCCCTCTTAAAGGTAAAAGTTCGTCTCACAGAAACGTGCTAGTCGTTCCCGACTCTAGGGGGCGCTGCTCATCTCTGTTTCAAAACCGAAGAGCCAGCGCTGTCCGAAGATGTCTCTGTGGTCATGTGGCCGGCATGACTAAACGCCGAAGGCGCACAGAAGGCTGTTCCCTTCCCACCAAAGCAATGATGGGTTTCAAATTTTTTAGAACCTACTCTGTAGGTGTGGCCTATTTTGTGGGCGTGGCTTGGCAGTCATGTGACAGGGTGGGAGTGGCCACCTTTTAAAATGTGGTGAAACTCATTTAACAACGCTTGCTTAGCAACCAAAATTTTGGACTCAATTGTGATGATAAATTCTTTCTTTCTTTCTTTCTTTCTTTCTTTCTTTCTTTCTTTCTTTCTTTCTTTCTTTCTTTCTTTCTTTCTTTCTTTCTTTTCTTCCTTTCTTTCCTTTCCTTTCCTTTCCTTTCCTTCCTGTTGGGTCACTGGCAGCGGCGGGCCAGATTTACTTCCAGGTACGCCGGTGGAACCCCCTCTCACCGGTTCTCTAAATTTCACCAACCGGCTCTCGCGAGTAGGGGGAGCCTGCAGAAACGCACCACTGCACCAAAGGTGGTCCCTATTTTTCTACTTGCATTTTTGACGTGCTTTCGAACTGCTAGGTTGGCAGAAGCTGGGACAAGTCGCAGGAGCTCACTCCATTATGTGATGCTAGGGATTCAAACCGCTGACCTTTCTGATTGACAATCTCAGCGTCTTAGCCCCTGAGTCCCTGAATTTGCCCCTCTTGGATGATGTTATATTTGAAATCTCCTTTTCGCATGTAGCTTTGCATACGGATCGTTTTTCTGCTGCAAGGTTTGTAAAAAACAATGCATGCGGTCCTCGACTTACGACCACAATGGAGGCTAAAGTTTGTATCACTAAGTAAAACATTCGTGAAGTCACTTTTTGGCCCATTTTATGACCTCTCTTGCAACGGTTGTTAAGTGAACCAATACAATACAATAGCAGAGTTGGAAGGGACCTTGGAGATCATCTAGTCCAACTCCCTGCCCAGGCAGGAAGCCCTATGCCGTTTCAGACAAATGGCTATCCAACATCTTCTTAAAGACGTCCAGTGTTGGGGCACTCACAACTTCTGGAGGCAACATCTGTTCCACTGACTAATTGTTCTCACTGTCAGGAAATTTCTCTTCAGTTCTATGTTGCTTCTCTCCTGGATTAGTTTCCACCCATTGCTTCTTGTTCTGCCCTCAGGTGCTTTGGAGAATAGTTTGACTTCTTCTTCTTTGTGGCAGCCACTGAGATATTGGAAGGCTGCTATTATGTCTCCCCTGGTCCTTCTTTTCATTAAACTAGACATACCCAGTTCCTGCAACCGTTCCTCATATGTTTTAGCCTCTTGTCCCTTTAATCATCTGCAGTTCTGAAGTTGGTAACAGGCTTGTTAGGTGAAGCTGGCTTCCTCATTCCCACAAATGAGCCCAAAGTTTCTGTTGCTAAGTGAGACATTTGTTAAGGGAGTTTGGCCCCATTTTATGCCTTTTCCAGATTGTTGGGGGTGCAAGAGGCTGACTCTGTAAACTGCTTAGAGAGGGCTGTAAAAGCACTGTGAAGCGGTATATAAGTCTAAGGGCTTTGGCTGTGGCTATTTTCTTGCCACAGTCATTAAGTGAATCCCTGTAAGTTGGTAAGTTAGTAACATGGATGTTAAGTGAATCTGACTTCCTCATGGATTTTGCTTGTCGGAAGGTCGCAAAAGGGGATGGCGTGACCCCCGGGGCATTGCAACTGTCATCAGTACGAACCAGTTGCCCAGTGTCTGAATTTTGGTCACGTGACCAGGGGATGCTGCAACGGTTGTAAGTGTGAAACACGGTCATAAATCACTTTTTCCAGTGCCGTCGTAACTTTGAACGGTCTCTAAAAGAACTTGTGCGATGGCCTTTGGGTAACAACTTCCTCACATCAATGGCGCTGTTTGGAGGAGAAACAATTTGTGTGTGTATGAGTGTGTGTGTGTGTGTGTAGCCATTGAGTGAGTAAATCCTCTATGACAGGGGTCTCCAACCTTTGCAACTTTAAGTCTGAAGGACTTCAGCTCCCAGCAAAGCTGGCTGGAGAAGTCTGGGAGCTGAAGTCCTTCAGACTTAAAGTTGCAAAGGTTGGAGACCCCTGCTCTATGAGGCTATGAGTTCAAATTCTACCTTAGGCACAAAGCAAACTGGGTGTTTTTTTGGGCCGGCCACTTTCCCTCAGCCCTAGGAAGGAAGCAATGGCAAACCACTTGCCAAAAAAAACTGCAGCCGCTTGTTCAGACGGTCACCAGGGGTAAACAATTGATTCAAAAGAACCCAGGGGAAAAAAAGGTTAATAGTTAACTATGAAGACAGATAGTCCTCCTTTAGTGACTGCCTCATTTAGCGACCATTCCGTTGCCACAGTGATGAAAAAGTAACTTTACAAAAATCCTTGCCTTCACAACCTCGGTGGTCTGTGAAACAAAGCTAAAGTAAAACTAAGTAAGCACAGTCCCAGTTTATTATATCTATTTTAGAAAATTTATACTGCCGCCTCCTTGCCTGTTAAGCTCCACTTAATGACCAAATTCCAGGTCCAATGTGGTCACTAAACGAGGACCAGCTGTATTGTCTGTTTTCCCGAAAGACATAATTTCAGGGAATATTCCAGCGCAATACGGAAACCACATGGAATATATGGCTATGGAAACCGGGTCCCAACGGCGGTCGTAACTCCGAGGACCCTCTGCATCTCGGATGGCGTTGAACGAACGTACCTGGATTCCGTGATGTTTCTGAGGTTGCCTTGGCACACGTCTTCCACCTGGAGGTAAAGGGAGCAATTCACTTTGGTCCAGTCCGGCTGACAGACCGCCAGGAAATTGGGCCGCAGGCGGCCGATCGTGTACTTGGCCAAGTCGGTCAGCGATTGGCTGACGGCGCTGCCGAACAGGAAGGTGCCAATCACTTTGTAGAGGGCGGCCAGGTAATTGTTAAACTGGGAATGGGAGTACAAGCGCTCCGTGTAGACCAGGTACGCCTCGCCGACGGAAATCTGAGGAGAAAAACAATGAAAGGGGAAGTTCCCCTGGAACATCCATTGCGCCCTCCCTCAATACAATACAATACAATGCAATCACAGAGTTGGAAGGGACCTTGGAGGTCATCTAGTCCAACTCCCTGCCCAGGCAGGAAACCCTATACCATTTCAGACAAATGGCTATCCAACATCTTCTTAAAGACTTCCAGTGTTGGGGCATTCACATCTTCTGGAGGCAACTTCTGTTCCACTGGTTAATTCTAACTGTCTATTCTATTCTATTCTATTCTATTCTATTCTATTCTATTCTATTCTATATTCCAATATTCTATTCTATTCTATTCTATTCTTCATTCCAATATTCTATTCTATTCTATTCTTCATTCCAATATTCTATTCTATTCTATTCTTCATTCCAATATTCTATTGTTCATGCCAATATTCTATTCTATTCTATTCTATTTTTCATTTCACTGTTCTATTCTAATCTATTGTTCATGCCAATATTCTATTCTATTCTATTCTATTCTATTTTTCATTTCACTGTTCTATTCTAATCTATTGTTCATGCCAATATTCTATTCTATTCTATTCTATTCTTCATTCCAATATTCTATTCTTCATTCCAATATTCTATTCTATTCTATTCTTCATTCCAATATTCTATTCTTCATTCCAATATTCTATTCTATTCTATTCTATTCTTCATTTCACTGTTCTATTCTAATCTATTGTTCATGCCAATATTCTATTCTATTCTATTCTATTCTTCATTCCAATATTCTATTCTATTCTTCATTCCAATATTCTATTCTTCATTCCAATATTCTATTCTATTCTATTCTTCATTCCAATATTCTATTCTTCATTCCAATATTCTATTCTATTCTATTCTATTCTTCATTTCACTGTTCTATTCTATTCTATTGTTCATGCCAATATTCTATTCTATTCTATTCTATTCTATTCTATTCTATTCTATTCTATTTTTCATTTCACTGTTCTATACTAATCTATTGTTCATTCCAATCTTCTATTGTATTGTATTCTATTCTTCATTCCAATATTCTGTTCTGTTCTGTTCTGTTCTATTCTATTCCACTCCTATTCCTTAAATGCAAACAGGACCAGTTGTGGTATAGGCAGTCCTTGGTTTACAACCGTCCATTTAGGGACTGTTCGAAGTTACAACAGCAGTGAAAAAAGTAACTTATGACCTTTTTTCACACTTATGACCATTATACCATTCCTATGGTCACAGGATTAAAATTCAGATGCTTGGCAACTGATTCGTACTTATGACGTCGCAGTATCCTTTTGCGACCTTCTGACAAGCAAAGTCAATGAGAAAGTCGGATTCACTTAACATCCATGTTACTAACTTACCAACTACAGTGATTCACTTAATGACCGTGGCAAGAAAATAGCCACAGCCATAGCACTTAGACTTATATACCGCTTCACAGTGCTTTTACAGCCCACTCTAAGTGGTTTACAGAGTCAGCCCCCAGCAATCTGGAAAAAGTATAAAATGGGGCCAAACTCCCTTAACAAATGTCTCACTTAGCAACAGAAACTTTGGGCTCGTTTGTGGCCGTCACTCGAGGTCTACCCCTACTAGGAAAATGAAATGGCGACTTCCACCCTTAAATTTTTCAGTTGGAGAAGGAAGTCTTTTATCCTGTTTAGCCACATCGAGTTGGAAACTTTAATTAAGTTTCTCATTAAGAAAAAGGAGAGTGAAATTTAGAACAGCTGAATAAAAAAACACCAAGGTTTTAAAATTGCCAGCCGGTTCTTTGTTCACATCTGCAAACAATAGTAAAGTTCAGACGTTAAGCATTAAATTCAAACGTTTCAGCTTCCTTTTCACATTACAAAAACAATGAAAGACGCTGCTCCATCTCCTTCGCTAACATTCCATTGAGCAATGATTGTATAACCTCAGGAATTACCTGCCCACTCTTACTTAATATCTTCTTTTTTGGGAGGCTACACCTTTGATTTTAATCGGATAAAAGGATTATCACAAGACCCAACGAAGACTGAGGACGATTGAGGTAGATAGCCACTTGTCTGCAATGGTATAAGGTTCCTGCCCACGCAGGGGGTTGGACTAGAAGACCTACAAGGTCCCTTCCAACTCTGCTATTGTATTATTGTAATGTTAAGTACTTTCCAAAAAGGAGGAAACGACGATCAACCTTCACCGCAGGCCTGCATGGGCTCTATTATGCCAAATAACATCATGTAAATAAATAACATTTTAAAACTGCTTTAATTAAAACAGAAACGGGCTGTGGGTTATGTTTCCCGATAGCCGTGATGGTGAACCTGTGGCACGCAGAACCCTATGGATGCAATACAATAGCAGAGTTGGAAGGGACCTTGGAGGTCATCTAGTCCAACCCCCTGCCTAGGCAGGAAGCCCTATACCGTTTCAGACAAATGGCTATTCAACATCTTTTTTTTTTTTTAATTAAATTTATACCCCGCCCTTCTCCTTGTTAGGACCCAGGGCGGCGCACAGGCATTATTAAAACCACAAAATACAAAATCGATTAAAATATATTAAATTATTAGACCCGTGCTAAAAACCCATTTTAAAACCATACCAAATTAATTTTAATTTTAAAAGTCAGAAGTAGGGGCTATCCTAGGCCGGCTAGTTGGAATAGATACGTCTTAAGACGTTGGCGGAAGAGGCGGAGGTCCGAGATAGTGCGAAGATAGTTGAAGACTTGCAGTGTTGGGGCATCCACAACTTCTGGAGGCAACTTCTGTTCCACTGATTAATTGTTCTCACTGTCAGGAAATTTCTCCTCAGTTCTAAGTTGCTTCTCTATGTTTATGTTTATTTAATTTACTTAATTTAATTTAATTCTCCTTGATTAGTTTCCACCCATTGCTTCTTGTTCTGCCCTCAGGTGCTTTGGAGAATAGCTTGACTCCCTCTTCTTTGTGGCAACCCCTGAGATATTGGAAGACTGCTATCATGTCTCCCCTGGTCCTTCTTTTCATTCACCCTCTCTGTGGGTATGCGAGCCGTCGTCCCAGCTCAGCCCCAGCATGCGCGGGGGATGGAGGGGCGCACATGCATGCACAGGAGGTGGGGGCTGGGGGGAGCGCAGGGGGGTTCAGTGCCCCCTCGGCCTGTTTTTGATCCCATGAGGCTGCAGGGAGGCCTACTAGGCTCAAAAGCAGGGCACAGTGTATGTGTGTGAGTTTGAATGTGCATGTGCGTGGGGGGGAGGCGGGAGGCCAGGGGAGTCGCATGCGCATGCGCGGGGATGTGTGCCATGCAGGTGGGCTGTCACGCACGCAATGACAAAAAAGTTAGCCATCACTGTCCTATACCAGGGGTTGGCAACCTTAAACACTCAGAACCACAAAGGTCCTAACCGGAAGGGCCCCTGCCTCCCTTCAATTCTGGTGCCGGCCGGAAGTCCATTTCCCCCCACCCCACCCCACCATAGAGTCTCCTCCTAGCACGGCGTCCCGTTTTCCTCAACCTGTCCTAACTGAAAGCCCTATCAATGGTGGAACTGACCGGAAAACCCACCCCTTGCAATAGAGTCTCCTCCTGGCGTGCCCTGCTCTCCCCTCCACCCCCCTGGTAACTGGACGGCACCTCAAAATTGAGGTGCCGACTGGCGACAGGGAGCCACATCAGAGGAATGAAAGAGCCGCATGAGGCTCCAGAGCTGCAGTTTGCTGACCCCTGGCCTATACTGTTGGAAGAAATGTCCACCTGGGTTCAGTTCCAAGTGGGGAAAAAGACACTGGAAACATGGAGGCTGCTTGGAAAGATGGTTTTAATGGTGGACAGGAAAGAAAGAAAGAAAGAAAGAAAGAAAGAAAGAAAGAAAGAAAGAAAGAAAGAAAGAAAGAAAGAAAGAAAGAAAGAAAGAAAGAAAGAAAGACAGACAGACAGACAGACAGACAGACAGACAGACAGACAGGAAGGAAGAAGAGAGAGAAAGAAAGAAAGAAAGAAAGAAAGAAAGAAAGAAAGAAAGAAAGAAAGAAAGATGGAAGAAATGTCCACCTGGGTTCAGTTCCAAGTGGGGGGAAAAGACACTAGAAACATGGAGGCTGTTTGGAAAGATGGTTTTAATGGTGGACAGGAAGGAAGGAAGGAAGGAAGGAAAGAAGGGAGGGAGGGAGGGAGGGAGGGAGGAGAGAGAGAGAGAGAGAGAGAGAGAGAGAGAGAGAGAGAGAGAGAGAGAGAGAGAGAAAGAAAGAAAGAAAGAAAGAAAGAAAGAAAGAAAGAAAGAAAGAAAGAAAGAAAGAAAAAAGAAAGAAGAAATGTCCACCTGGGTTCAGTTCCAAGTCGGGGGAAAAGACACTAGAAACATGGAGGCTGTTTGGAAAGATGGTTTTAATAGTGGACAAGACCAACATGGTTTTAGGTCAGGGATGTCCAAACTGGGAAACTTTAAGACTTGTGGACTTCAAGTCCCAGAATTCCCCAGCCAGCTATGCTGGCTGGGGAATTCTGGGAGTTGAAGTCCACAAGTCTTAAAGTTCCCAAGTTTGGACATCCCTGTTTTAGGTCCTGAACAGAAAAGGGGGATCATAGGCTTCCAGGTGTTGGGTGAAGAAGAAGAAAAAACGGCTGAGGGAGAGGCTTGCTAGGCTTTTTACACTCTGTTTGGCGCCACCTATCTGTTTCCTGTTCCTGTGTAAGAAATGTATTCTGATTGGTTGTCAGACTCACATGGGGCCCTGCATGGGGCAACTCTCTAAGCTGAGTCCAGGTTGGGTTGAGTTCTCAGATGCCATGTGGTCAGCCTTGATTCCATCACCCTGGAGCTGATGGGGAGGGGTCTTTGTTATGTGAATAGACTGGCTTGGCTTCTTAATGGCCCATTGACAAAAGGCAGGAAGCTGCAGGAATTAAAACATGTTTCTCCCTTTTCACATCCAGGGAACTATAATATTCTGCCTTTTCAACCCTTGAGATATTGGAAGGCTGCTATCATATCTCCTCTAGTCCTTCTCTTCATTAAACTAGCCATGCCCAGTTCCTGCAACTGTTCTTCATATGTTTGAGCCTCCAGTCCCCTAATCTTTGTTGCTCTTCTCTGCAATCTTTCCAGAGTCTCCACATCTTTTGTATATCGTGGCAACCAAAACTGGATGCCGTATTCCAAGTGTGGCCTTACCAAGGCCTTATAAAGTGGTATTAACCCTTCCCGTGATCTTGATTCTATCCCTCTGTTGATGCAGCCTAGAACTGTGTTCGCTTTTTTGGCAGCTGCTGCACACGGCTGGCTCCTATTTCAATGGTTGTCCACTAGGACTCCAAGATCCCTCTCACAGTTACTACTATTGAGCAAGATACCACCTATACTGCTTCCTTTTAGGTCCAAGCAGTAGAAGAACATCATGGCTTCGAAATCTGAGAGATTGAGTTTGGATAAAACTCAACAGCACTTTTTCGTGTGGCTGTTGATAAAAATAGGATCGCCAGGGCTGGGTCCCTGCCAGTTCTAAGCTCTCCTATAGAAGAGGTTCCACAAATCTCCAGGGCCGTTGGGAACCGGTTGCAGCTCCCTCCCCCCCGCCCGTCTGCCCATCATCAAGAGGAAGAGCGAGAGGAGGGATTCTGGGAGTTGAAGTCCACAAGCCTTAAAGCTGTCAAGTTTGAACACACCTGTTTTTTGTTTTTTTCTTCTAAAGGGTGAGGGGTGCGAGGGTCTAGTAACTGGACAGCTTTAAGACTTGTGTGCTTCAAATGCCAGAGTTCCTGAGCCAACATTTTAGTTGGTAAGCAAGAGCGTTGTTGTGAGTTTCACCCCATTTTACAAGTTGGCCACGCCCACCCAGTCACATGACTACCAAGCCACTCCCACTCGGTCACATGGCTGCCAAGCCACTCCCACCCGGTCACATGGCCGGCAAGCCACTCCCACAAAGCAGGCCACACCTACAGAAGAGGTGTGGCCTGCTTTGAAACCCACCACTGACCGCCGACATGATCGCCAATGTCCGATGAGGGATAGGGCACAAGAAGGAGAGGATTAAAGAAAAAAACATCCATCTTACTATAAAAACGGTGCAGGGAATGGTCACGCCAGCCATCACCCCATGCGTAATGGTGTCCGGCTTGTACGGATAACGGATGGACGTATCCTCACAGTAGAAGCTCCGTTTGTAGGGGGAATTCACCAAGGTCAGGATGGCGAAAGGAAGTGAGGCTGTAAGGGGGAGAGAATAAAAAAAGACACAACATTCAATGGGGCTCCTCGCCAACTCTTTATCTCACACCCATCCCTGCTCAGGCAGCTGCATGAATCAATGCATTGTGTCTGCAACAGCTGTTTTGTTTGTGTTTGTTACCTGCACACAGGTTGTTTAGGCACCAAAGAATGGCTGGAGAATTCTGGGAGCTGCAGTCCTTCAGACTTAAAGTTGCAAAGTTTGCCCACCCCTGAGCTAGCCATACCCTTACTTACTGGCCTAGTGGCAATTACAACTGCCTCACATGTAATACTTCCCAGGTTCAAATCCCAGCAAGGGTATGGGGCTAGCTGATGAGAGCTAAATAGCTCGAAATAGATCTATACTAGTCTCCCTTTATGTATTGATCTGCACAAACGTAACACACACTCACACACATGTTGTGTCACAACACCCTTGCATGCCCCAAATATGGGAGGGAGCAGAACTGCTTCCCTTTTCTGCCTTTCGGCTCATCCTAGGAGACCATCCAGGCAGAAAGCTATTTTTTCGTTGCCTTTGTTATATTTGTGTTACGTTTGTGCTGATAAATAAATAAAGGGAGACTAGTATAGATCTATTTCAAGCTATTTAGCTCTCATCAGCTAGCCATTACAATATCTATGGAGATTCATCAAGGTCATGGTTTGTTCCAAAGGGACTTTTTTTTTCCCAAGAGGCAACTGGATTTCCTGTTTTTTTTCTTTGAAGACATTTCGCTTCTCATTGAAGCAGCACACGCGAAGCGAACCGGCACCAACGCCAGGAAGAACCCACCCCTGCTGTATATAATTTGGTCATTAAACCCAGGTAGTCCTCGGCTGACAAGAGTTCATTTAGTGACTGTTTGAAGTGATTTTGGGCCAGCCTCACGCCAACACCATCTCACAAAGTTGTGTTTTGGGGAAAGGAGGAGGAAGATGTGCTGGATACGTTCGCCACTTTCAGTTATGGTAAAAAAATAAAATAAAGCCATGATATCAATAATAAACAGACAAATGCATGTCCTATTCCTGTTTTCTACCATAACGTATGGTTATTTTTTTAATCCCGAAGGAGTAGAACAAACCAAAGCATTCATACAATGCAATGCAATGCAATGCAATGCAATGCAATGCAATGCAATAGCAGAGTTGGAAGGGACCTTGAAGGTCTTCTAGTCCAACCCCCTGCCTAGGCAGGAAGCCCTATACCGTTTCAGACAAATGGCTATCCAACATCTTCTTAAAGACTTCCAGGGTTGGAGCATTCACAACTTCTGGAGGCAAGCTGTTCCACTGATTAATTGTTCTCACTGTCAGGAAATTTCTCCTCAGTTCTAAGTTGCTTCTCTCTTTGATTAGTTTCCACCCATTGCTTCCTGTCCTGCCCTCAGGTGCTTTGGAGAATAGCTTGACTCCCTCTTCTTTGTGGCAACCCCTGAGGTATTGGAAGACTTCTATCATGTCTCCCCTGGTCCTTCTTTTCATTAAACTAGACACACCCAGTTCTTGCAACCATTCTTCATGTGTTCTACCCTCCAGTCCCCTAATCAGTGGTGGGTTTCTGCAGGTTCACACCTACTCGCGAGAGCCGGTTGGTGAAATTTAGAGAACCGGTGAGAGGGGGTTCCACCGGCGTACATTGAAGTAAATCTGGCCCGCCGCTGCCAGTGACCCAACAGGAAGGGAAGGGAAGGAAAGGAAAGGGAAGAAGGAAGGAAGGAAGGAAGGAAGGAAGGAAGGAAGAAAGAAAGAAAGAAAGAAAGAAAGAAAGAAAGAAAGAAAGAAAGAAAGAAAGAAAGAAAGAAAGAAAGAAAGAAAGAAAGAAAGAAAGAATTTATCATCACAATTGAGTCCAAAATTTTGGTTGCTAAGCAAGAGCGTTGTTAAATGAGTTTCACCACATTTTAAAAGGTGGCCACTCCCACCCTGTCACATGACTGCCAAGCCATGCCCACAAAATAGGCCACACCTACAGAGTAGGTTCTAAAAAAAATTGAAACCCACCACTGCCCCTAATCCTCTTTGTTGCTCTTCTCTGCACTCTTTCCAGAGTCTCCACATCTTTTCTACATCGTGGCGACCAAAACTGAATGCTGCATTCCAAGTGTGGCCTTCCCAGGGCCTTATAAAGTGGTATTAACACTTCACGTGATCATATCTTCCACTGAATGTTTTTGGGAAGTTCAAATTCCAGAGACCAACCTAGAATTATCCCAGCAATGTCATCAAATATAACATGGTCTCAGCAAAAAAATAAAATCCACATTGATATAGTTTATGTGAAACTATTTAATTTTCTCTGCCTAATGTGCCAATAATTCTAAGGGATGAATGAGGAGATCTTTTCCATAATGTCACCCTTTTGACTGTCGACCATGTGCAATTTCCCCCCCAATTTTCTCTCTCTCCATCAAATCAAAAGAATGTGCTTGAAGGGAATGCTGCAGTTTCCCTTGAGAGCGCATCAATCATTCGCCTTTTTTTGCTTCCATTCTGCTGTCACATGGACCAAAATTTCTCTTTTTTTCACCATTGTGGTTGTGTCTTGTGTCTAGTGGTCTAAACAGAGAAGTCCCTGACTTACAATTGTTCGTTTAGTACAGTAATGGTTTTCTTTTACCATCGTTACTGGTTTGGAACTGGGTGTGCGCATGGGCGCTTCTGAACATGCGCAGAGCGTCCGTGATGGTGTCTGGGCAAGTAGGCGGAGCCTCCTGCCGCCGCTACCGGTTTGCTTGAACTGGGACGAACAGGCAGAATACCACATCTGGTTTAGCGACCGTTCAGTTACCACAGCACCGAAAAAAGTGACTTACAACCATTTTTCAGAGTTGTTGTTGTTGTTGTTGTTGTTGTTGTTGTTGTTGTTGTTATTATTATTATTATTATTATTATTATTATTATTAATTTTACTTTTCATACTTATATCCCGCACCCATCTCCCACAGAGGGACCCGGGGCAGTGCACAGGAGAATTAAAAACAGCTACAAATATACAAAATACTATAAATTATCCTAAAACAACATTAAACTCAAAACCCTGTGCTAAAACATAATTAAAATCCCACTGATTAAAACTTTGGCAAACTAAAACTCAGTCGGTATAGGGTGGTTCAAGCCAGGCCAGCTTGGTGGAAAAAGTGCATTTTCAAGCGCTGGCGGAACAGGCGGAGGTCCGACGTGACGCGGAGTTCGGGAGGCAGGTTGTTCCAGAGGGTTGGGCCCATCACAGAGAAGGCCCTTCCCCTGGGCGTCGCCAACCGGCATTGCCCGGCCGACGGCACCCGGAGAAGACCCTCTCTATGGGAGCGGATCAGTCGAAGGGATGTATGGGGCAGTAGACGGTCTCGCAGATAACTGGGCCCCGTGCCATGGAGCACCTTAAAGATGGTCATCAGTACCTTGAAACGCACCCGAAAGGTCACAGGAAGCCAGTGCAGCTCGCGCAGGAGAGGTGTTATATGGGACTGCCTAGAGGCTCCCATGATCACCCGCGCGGCCGCATTCTGAACTAACTGTAACCTTCAAGTGCACCTCAAGGGGAGTTATGACCGTTGCCGCATCCCCATGGTCACGTGATCAAAATTCAGATGCTTGGCAACTGACTCATATTTATGACAGATGCAGGGTCACATGATCCGCTTTTGCGACCTTCTTGACGAGCAGAATCAACCGTGAAAACCAGATTCACTTAACAACCGTGTGATTAACTGAACAACTGCAGTGTTTCACTTAACAGCTGTGGCCAAAAAGATCGTAAAAACGGGACCAAATTTACCGTGTCACTTCACAACAGAAATTTTGGGCTCAACTGTGGTCGTAAGTCGAGGACTATCTCTTTATCGCTGTATTTAATTGTGTGTAAAAAGTACTTTACATATTTTTATGTTTGTGATTTTAATTGCAACCCACCCAGAATATCTTTCCAAGAGACGGCAGCATAGAAATTTAATAAATAAGTCGGATGTACAGGTAATAATCAATCAATCAATCAATCAATGAATCAACCAGAATAGAGCTGGAAGGGACCTTGGAGGTCTTCTAGCCCAACCCCCTGCTCAAGCAGGAGACCCTATAGCTGTGTTTGGAAACCTATGGCACGCTTGCCAGAGGTGACTCGCGAAGGCCTCTCTGTGGGCATGCACACTGCCACCAGCTACTCTTCTGGTTTCCGGTGTGCACACATGCGCTCACAGGCTGGTATTCACAGGTGCTGGAGTGCCTGAAAACGGCCCGAAAAATGGCCAAAAGGCCATTTTGGGAACTGTTTTTAGGCCATTTTGGGGGGATCATATTCAGGCCATTTTTGGGGTCAAAACCAGCCTGAAAACAGCCTCCAAAACAGCAAAAAAAAAAAAAAAACAGGCATGCGCACGTCGGCCAGCTGGTCTTCGGGTTTACCGCATACACATGCACACACGTTCTGGTATGGGCACTCGATGCCAAAAAGGGTTGCCATCACTGCCCTATACCAGGGGTCTGCAAAGTCGGCTCTTTTAAGACTGGTGGACTTCAACTCCCAGAGTTCCCCAGCCAGCATAGCTGGCTGGGGAACTCTGGGAGTTGAAGTCCACCAGTCTTAAAAGAGCCGACTTTGCAGACCCCTGCCCTATACCATGTCAGACACGTGACTGTCCAGTCTCTTCTTAAAAGAGTGATTTCTGGAGGCAAGCCGTTCCACTGGTTATTTCTCACTTTTAGGAAACTTCTCCTTAATTCCAGGTGGGTTCTCCCTTTGATTACTTTCCATCTGTTGCTTCTTGTCCTGCTCAATGGTGCTTTTTTAAAAAAAATGTTTTTAAAAATTTCGACTTACAACATTTCATTTAGTGACTGTTTGAAATCACAAGATTAACAAAAAAGAACAGACATAGTTAAATAAAGGAGAGATAATGATAACAATGCATGTATAGGTATGTATAATAACATGGGAAAACTGGATGTAAATTTTAAATTGTGATTTGAAAACGAAGATTAGAAATTCTTTTGTTACTAAATATTATTGATGCTTGGTTAGAACAGGCTACAAGGAACATTGGAGGATATTAGAATTGGTAAATGAGATGCCAGTATGTGGTGTATTTCTAAGTTTTTGGGTTTTGGTTTTACTATGAAGGACGTGTCAACAATTCTAGTCAACTAAGAATGGAGGTATGATGAGGGCAATATATTATATATTTTATATTTATTAAATTTCTATCCCGCCCTATCTCCCAAAAAGGGACTCAGGGCGGCGCACAGGAACTTAAAATCCAACAATACAAATAGTACAAATTCTACAAAATTTAAAACTACTATTAAACAATTTAACCCATGCTAAAAAGGAGACAGTTAATTTAAAACCCAGATCTAATAAAACATGGTTGTAGCAGCTATGCCAGGCCGGCCATATGGAAGAAATAGGTATAAACATATTTGAACTAAAATACATGAAATAATATGAATCTCAGATGATTGTGGAAAAGCTGCACAAAAATATTATGCAACCAACTGATACTCTCTCAAAAATATGTAAAAAGGAGGATTTTTATGTTGTGTTTAAAATTAAAAATAAATAAAAACAATTATTAAAAAAAGAAAAGAAATCACAACAGCACTGGAAAAAAAAATCACTCACAACCAGTTTTCACACTGGCATCCCTTCGGCCGATTCGCTCCCACAGAGAGGGACTTCTCAGGGTGCCGTCCACTAGGCAATGCCAGCGGGTGACGCCCAGGGGAAGGGCCTTCTCTGTGGCGGGCCCTACCCTCTGGAACGACCTATCCCCCGAACTTAGATCTACCACGGACCTCCGCTCCTTCTGCCAGCAACTAAAAACCTATCTTTTCCAACAGGCCAGCCTGGCCTAACCTACAGTACCTAGCCTTCATTTTTAGTAGAGAAATTTTTACATTGGTTTTATGGGTTAGTTTTAATGGGGTAGATTTTAGCACAGGGTGGTAATTTAATATAGTTTTAAGTATTTATGTATTTATTTTGTGATATACGTATTATGTTTTTTACATTTCCTGTGCACCGCCCCGAGTCCCTTCGGGGAGAGGGGGCGGTTAATAAGTCGAAATAATAATAATAATAATAATAATAATAATAATAATAATAATAATAATAATAAAGCTGTTGTAGCATCCCCAGAATCAAAATTTGGACGCTTGGAAACCGGTCCATCCTATTTACGACGGTTTCGGTGTCCTGGGGTCATGTGATCACCCTCTTGCAACCTTCCCAGCTGCTTTCCGACAAGCAGAGTCAAGCCAGATTTCCTTAACAACTGCAATGATTCACTTAACAACCGGGAACCCCCAAAAAGTCATAAAAGGGGGTGAAAATCTTGTTAAGCACTGTTTTGCTTAGCAACAGAAACGTGGGGCTCGATTCTCTGGTCGTAAGTCGAGGACTACCCGCCTGCATCAAAATGTAAAAAACAGAAAAACATGAGGGAAAAAACAAACCCTTTCCCTAAAAGCTAGGGAAGTCGGGGCCATGCAGACTTTTGCGGGAAAAATTGTGTTCCCAGAAAGCAGAAGTAGGTCACACAATAAATTAATCTTAATATTTGGCGAATAGCTTGGACAAGTCCCTGAAGTTTTCTTGGCATCGTTTTTGGATGTTGTTTTCCTTTAACGTCTTTCTCCCAGGGCCGAGTGAGTGAGTGACTGGCCCTAGGTCACCCAGCTGGCTTCGTGCCTGGGGCAGAATTTGAACTCGCATCCTCCTGGTCTCTAGCCTGAGGCCTTTCGTTACCACACCAAACTGGTTCTCGGAAGGAAAAAATGTAGGTTAATGACAGATTTTCCCCCCCTACATGTTATAAGCCTGCCTCCTAGGCTTTTTTCGACTGAAAACATGTTTTGTGTATATGTGTGAGGTGTCCTTCCAGATAACAACAGGGTACAAGTCCCTGTTGTTTTCCTGCCAATAAATTTCAGAAGTGGGTTTGCCCTTATTTGTTTCTTCTCCCTGGGGAGAAGAGAGAGAGAAGGTAAAGGCCCAGAGTCTCCGAGCGGGCTTCATAACTAAGGTAGAATTAAAACTTGGGATCTCTGGTTTTTAACCTGGTGCCCAGTGTATCTCGAAATTGGCCGCTTAAAAACCTGTGGACTTCAACTCCCAGAATTCTTCAGCTAGCCATGCTGGCTAGGGAATTCTGGGAATTGAAGTCCACCCCTCTTAAAGCTGCCACGATTGAGAATTCTGGGAATTGAAGTCCACCCCTCTTGAAGCCGCCATGATTGAGAATTCTGGAATAATAACTTTATAATAATAATAACTTTTAATTTGTAAACCGCTCCCTCTCCCCACAGGGACTCGGGGCGGTGCACAGGGAGAATAAAAACAATAAATATACACATATACAAAATATACAAACATAACTAAAAACGAATTAAATCAATACCTGTGCTAAAAATCCCATTTAAAGCTAAAATACCCAATAATTAAATATAAACCCCATAGAAGGGAGACTACCCTAGGCCGGCCAAGCAGAAAAGATATGTTTTTAATTTCAGACGGAAGGAGCGGAGGTCTGTGGTTGTTCTAATGTCGGGGGGAAGGTCGTTCCAGAGGGCTGGGCCCGCCACAGAGAGAGCCCTTCCCCTGGGCGTCGCCCGCTGACAAAGTCTAGTGGACGGCACCCGGAGAAGTCCCTCTCTGTGGGAGCGAATCGGCCGTGAGGATGTATGAGGCAGGATCCGATCCCGCAGATAGCTAGGTCCCGAGCCATGGAGCGCTTTAAAGATGATAACTAACACCTTGAAGCGCACCCGGAAGACAACAGGCAGCCAGTGCAGCTCGCGCAAGAGCGGTGTTACGTGGGTGAACCTGGCGGTTCCCATAATTGCTCGCGCGGCTGCATTCTGGACCAACTGAAGTCTCCGAATGCACCTCAAGGGGAGCCCCATGTAGAGAGAGTTACAATAGTCCAGTCGGGATGTCACGAGAGCATGAGTGACTGTGCGAAGGGCATCCCGATCCAATAGGGGGCGCAACTGGCGAACCAGGCGAACCTGGTAGAACGCCCTCCTGGCCTCCTGGAAGTTGAAGTCCACCCCTACAATATAACCTGGTGCCCAGTATATCTCGAAATTGGCCTCTTAAAAACCTGTGGACTTCAACTCCCAGAATTCTTCAGCTAGCCATGCTGGCTAGGGAATTCTGGGAATTAAATTCTACCCCACTTAAAGCTGCCACAATTGAGAATTCTGGGAGTTGAAGTCCATCCCTCTTAAAGCTGCCACGATTGAGAATTCTGGGAGTTGAAGTCCACCCCTCTTAAAGCTGCCACGATTGAGAATTCTGGGAATTGAAGTCCACCCCTCTTAAAGCTGCCACGATTGAGAATTCTGGGAATTGAAGTCCACCCCTCTTAAAGCTGCCACGATTGAGAATTCTGGGAATTGAAGTCCACCCCTCTTAAAGCTGCCACGATTGAGAATTCTGGGAGTT
>CM077643.1:23983833-24048833 GCA_039707465.1 Rhabdophis nuchalis
GTACGAGTCGGTGGCCAGATGTCCCAATTTAGCTCATATGACCATGGGGATGCTTCCACGGTCGAAAGTGTGAAATTGGTTATAGGTCCCTTTTTTTCAGTGTCGTCGTAACTTTGAACGGTCATTAAATGAACTGTTGTAAGTCAAGGGTTACCAGTACATTCTTGAATCCTCCCTGGGATCTTAGCTTTCGACTTTAGCTTTTGGTTCTTTGGCGAGAGGCAATTGTAGAATCACAGACGATACCAATGGGAAGGGACCTCAGAGGTCATCTAGTCCAACCCCTGTCTTGCTGGGTACAGAAATCCACCAAACCAAGGTTCTCCAAAGTTGGCATCTTTTAAGATGTGTGGGCTTCAATGCCAAGAATTCCCCAACCGGCCATGCTGAGAATTGAAGCCGACATCTTTTAACCACAGATGTCCTATTTCGGCTACGCTATTAACAGACACGAGGGCCTTACCGACCGCTCATTACAATTTTCTTAATCTATGGACATAATGTAGGTGGGATATGCTGTGAAATTTACTTTACAATACAATACAATACAATACAATAGCAGAGTTGGAAGGGACCTTGTAGGTCTTCTAGTCCAACCCCCTGCGTGGGCAGGAACCTTATACCATTTCAGACAAATAGCTATCTAACATCTTTTTAAAGACTTCCAGGGTTGGGGCATTCACAACTTCTGGAGGGAAGCTGTTCCAGAGGTTAATTGTTCTTACTGTTAGGAAATTTCTCCTTAGTGCTAAGTTGCTTCTCTCCTTGATTAGTTTCCACCCGTTGCTTCTTGTCCTGCCCCCAGGTGCCTTGGAGAATAGTTTGATTCCCTCTTCTTTGTGGCACCCTCTGAGATATCGGAACACTGCTATCATGTCTCCCCTAGTCCTTCTCTTCATCAAACTAGACATACCCAGCTCCTGCAACCGTTCTTCATATGTCTTAGTCTCCAGTCCCCTAATCATCTTGGTTGCCCTTCTCTGCACTCTTTCCAGAGTCTCCACGTCTTTTCTACATCGTGGCGATCAAATAGCTACAATTTTTAGTTAGTTACAGTTAGTTCAGAATGCGGCCGCGCGGGTGGTCATGGGAGCCTCAAGGCAGTCCCATATAACACCTCTCCTGCACGAGCTGCACTGGCTACCTGTGGCCTTTCAGGTGCGTTTCAAGGTGTTGATGACCATCTTTAAGGTGCTCCATGGCACGGGGCCTAGTTACCTGCGAGACCGTCTACTGCCCCATACATCCCTTCGACCGATTCGCTCCCATAGAGAGGGTCTTCTTCGGGTGCCGTCGGCCGGGCAATGCCGGTTGGCGACCCCCAGGGGAAGGGCCTTCTCTGTGGTGGGCCCAACCCTCTGGAATGACCTGCCTCCCGAACTCCGTGTCATCTCGGACCTCCGCCTGTTCCGCCAGCGCTTAAAAACACATTTTTTCCACCTAGCCGGCCTGGCGTGAACTACCTGATACCGAACTGAGTATTAGTTTGTCAAAGTTTTAATTTATGGGTTTTAATTAGGTTTTAGCACACTGTTGAGTTTAATGTTGTTTTTAGGGGTATTTTGTAGATTGGTATCTGTTTTTTTAATTTCCCTGTGCGCCGCCCCGGGTCCCTCTGTGGGAGATGGGTGGGGGATATAAATACGAATAAAATAAATAAATAAATAAAAATATTTATGGATCAAATTAACAAATCCTATAAATTCTACCGGAAGGGTCCATTTCTAAAAAGAGGGGCGTTCCGAAACATTTTGGAAAACTGTTGCGCTCACGATGACCTCGGGTCTTTGGTTAACCCCCCTGCAGTAGAAACCATCCTGGTCCTGAACCTTCATTTCAAGGCAGGGATAGCGGTTTCTCAGAGATGCTTTCCATTTTTTTTTAATTACCGGAGACATCCGGGGCGGGTGGGCGGAGCCTCCCACCACCGCGACTCCCGCTTCGCCCGATCCGGGCCGAACCGGGAACAACCCACCTGTGCTTCCACAGCTTAACAGCTGAAATGGTTAGGAATTTCCTGCTATCCCAGTGATGGCGAACCTTTTGTGGCTCGCGTGCCAAAACCGGGGGGGGGGGGGAAGTGCAGGGGGGTTCGTGCGCAGGCGTGCCACACCCATGCTATGTGCACGACCCCAGCGCGCATAACCAGCGCTCCCCCCATTGTTTGTGTGCTTTTTTTTGCCCTCCCCAGGCTCCAGAGCAGGGGTAGGGAACTATGGCTCTTTTATGACTCATGGACTGCAATACCCAGAATTCCTGAGCCAGCCATGCTGGCTCAGGAATTCTGGGTATTGCAGTCCATGAGTCATAAAAGAGCCATAGTTCCCTACCCCTGCTCCAGAGGCTTTATAGGAGCCTGGGGAGGGTGAAAACAGCTTCCCCCGCACCCCTGGGGGCCCTCCGGAGGATTCAGGAGCGTGAAAAACCGGCCCTATGGGCAAACTGGAAGTTCAGGAACGGACTTCCGGTTTGCTTGTAAGGGCCGGTTTCAGCTCTCCGGAGGTTTTAGGAGGCTTCTCTGAAGGCTCCGGAGGGCAAAAAAACGATCCTACGAGCAAAGCGGAAGTGACTTCCAGTTTTTATCTATCTATCTATCTATCATCTATCTAATCTATCTATCTATCTATCTATCTATCTATCTATCTATCTATCTATCTATCTATCTATCTATCTATCTATCTATCTATCTATCTATCTATCTAATCTATCTAATCTATCTATCTATCTATCTATCTATCTATCTATCTATCTATCTATCTATCTATCTATCTATCTATCTATCTATCTATCTATCTATCTATCTATCTATCTATCTATCTATCTATCTATCTATCTATCCCATTTCTATACCGCTCCTATCTCCCCAATGGGACTCGTAGGGTCGTTTTTTTGCCCTCCGGAGCCTTCAGGGAAGCCTTCTGAAGGCTAAAACCGGCCCTATTAGCAAACCGGAAGTCCATTCCCAAACTTCCGGTTTGCACGTAGAGCTGATTTTTTCGTGCTCCGGAGGCTTCACGGAAGCTTCCGAAGCCTCCATAGAGCAAAAAATGGCCTCAAAAGCAGGCCGAAGTCAGCGGGCCAGCGCTCACATGGGCGCTGGCCAGCTGACAGGGCAACAGGACAAATGGCTTCACGTGCCACCTGTGGCAAACATGCCGTAGGTTCACCATCACGGTGCTACCCTGTTTCCTCCCCAAAAATAAGACTGGGTCTTATATTAATTTTTGCTCCAAAAGACATTATGGTTTATTTTCCGGTTAGGTCGTTTTTTGGGGGGAAATACAGTACTAAATGTCTCCGTTTGCTGACAATCTAAACTGGGGATTATTTTTTGGCCTATACCGTTTCAGACAAATGGCTATCTAACATCCTCTTAAAGACTTGCAGTGTTGGGGCATTCACAACTTCTGGAGGCAACTTCTGTTCCACTGGTTAATGGTTCTCACTGTCAGAAAATTTCTCCTCAGTTCTAAGTTGCTTCTCTCCTGGATTAGTTTCCACTCATTGCTTCTTGTTCTACCCTCAGGTGCCTTGGAGAATAGTTTGACTCCCTCTTCTTTGTGGCAACCCCTGATATTGGAACATTGCTATCATTGTGAGCAGTTCTGGTCACCATACCTTCAGAAGGATATTATGGAAATGGAAAAGGTGCAGAGGAGGGCAACCAGAATGATTAGGGGGCTGGAACACCTTCCTTACCATCTGAGGCTGCAATGGCTGGGCCTCTTCACTCTAGAACGACGGCGCCTGAGAGGTGACCTGATCGAAGTCTATAAAATCATGCACGGTGGGGACAAAGTCGAAAAGGAAACACTGCTTTCCCTATTGCACAACACTAGAACTAGGGGGCACTCCATGAAACTTTTGATAGCTAGACCTCAAACCAATAAGAGGAAGTACTTTTTCACCCAGAGGATCACAGGTCTATGGAACTCCCTGCCAGAAGAAGTGGTGACAGCTGTCAGCCTCGACACCTTTCAGAAAGGATGAGAGGAGTTCATGGAGAACAAGGGTACTTTACTTTACTTTTACTTTTATTCGATTTATATACCGCACCTTCTCCATCGAAATGGACTCAGGGTATCCATGGCTATCATGATGGATGCCTAAGGACACCCTCCGGGTTGGAGAGATAGGCAGGGTATCTCTCCATGCCATTTGCAGGGAATCATAAGCAGGTGAAGGCATCTGCTTGGGAAGACCCTGAAGCAAATGGGGAGCCACTGTGTGAAACAGAAGGCTGGACTGGATGGGCTGTGGCCTGTTCCAGCAAGGCTGTTCTTAGGTTCTTATTGTATTACAAGCATCCTGAAAAAAATCACGCTAGGGCTTATTTTCCGGTTGGGTTTTATTTTGGGGGAAACTGGGTAGTTTCAGACTGATTTTAATTTGAATTTCAACCCCATGAATTTGTTTTTCTCGCCTGCGTTTGGTTTCCACAGAGAACTGGAAGAGTTGGCCTCTTTGATAGTTGCAAGACACAATCGTATCCCCCCCCCCCCCCGTCCACACACACACACACCCCTTCTATTTTCTTCTGCTAACTAAACCATCCAGCCCCTGCTCCTATGAGCAACAGGGCTTGGTCTCCATATATTTAATGATATGTTTAAAAAAAGGCCTTGAGAAAGAAGGGACTTTGCTCAGGTAACCATCAGATAAGAGGGCAGCCTAGCCCACAGCTGCATAACGGGCAGAGCAAGGGCTCAGGCATGGAACCCTCCCTAGTTTCTCCGGCTGAATAGGTGACAGTGGGGGGCATTCTCTTCTGCCTTGCAAGGTTTTGTGAACTGGGTTTTTTTCTTTTATTCTTCCTTTCAATCATGTCTGATTCGCGGGCAATTCCTTGACGTGGATTTTCCAGAAGTGCTTTGCCGTGGCTTCCTTCCTAGGGCTGAGTGTGTGTGACCGGCCCCAAGGTCACGCCCTCTGGGTTTTATTTATTTATTTAATGTGTTGATATTTAATGCTTTTAGTATCGCTTACAATAATAATAATAATAATAATAATAATAATAATAATAATAATAATAATAATAATAATAATAATAATAATAATAATAATAATAATAATAAATAACCCGCTCTCTCTCCCCGAAGGGACTCGAGGCGGGGCACAGGGAATTAAAAATACAATTAAAACCACAAACAGAATACAAAAGTTAAAAACGAATTAAACTGACCCTGCGCTAAAAACCCATATAAGACTAGAACTATCCCTAAAACCCCCTAAAAACAGTTTAAAAACAGTTTAAATTATCCTAGGCCGGCCAAGCAGAAGAAGTGTGTTTTTAGTTTCTGCCGGAAGGAGCGAAGGTCCGTGGTTGTTCTAATTTCGGGGGGAAGGTCGTTCCAGAGGGCTGGGCCCGCCATAGAGAAGGTCCTTCCCCTGGGCGTCGCCCGCTGGCATAGCCTAGTGGACGGCACCCGGAGAAGTCCCTCTCTGTGGGAGTGAATCGGCCGCAGGGATGTGTGGGGCAGGATGCGATCCCGCAGATAGCTAGGTCCCGTGCCATGGAGCGCTTTGAAGATGATGACCAACACCTTGAAGCGCACCCGAAAGACGACAGGCAGCCAATGCAGCTCGTGCAGGAGTGGTGTTACATGGGAAAACCTGGAGGTCCCCATAACTGCCCACGTGGCTGCATTCTGGACAAGCTGAAGCCTTCGGGTGCACCTCAAGGGGAGCCCCATGTAGAGAGCATTGCAGTAGTCCAGTCGGGATGTCACGAGGGCATGAGTGATTGCGCAGAGGGCACCCCGATCCAATAGGGGACGCAACTGGCGGACCAGGCGAACCTGGTAAAACGCCCTCCTGGCCATGGCCGTCACTTGATCTTCCATGGACAGCCGTGTATCAAGGAGGACGCCCAAGTTGCGTGCCCCATCCACAGGGGTTAGATGTTCATCCCCTATGGCCAGTGATGGAGTCAACTGGTTGTACCGGGATGCCGGGAACCACAACCACTCGGTCTTGGACGGGTTGAGTCTGAGTCTGAATTATAAATAATTCAATGCTAATACTCCTTCCTCCTCCTGTTTTCCCCATAACAACCCCATGAGATGGTTGGGCTGAAAAAGAAGCGATCGGCCCAATGTCAGCCAGCTGAATTTTTATGCTTAGCGGAACTAGAATTCACCGTCTCCGGGTGATTGGCCCTACGTCACCCAGCCAGCTTTCATGCATAAAATGGGACTAGAACTCACTGACACCTGGTGATTGGTCCTAAGTCACCCAACCAGCTTTCATGCCTAAAATGGGACTAGAACTCACGGACACCTGGTGATTGGCCCTAAGTCACCCAACCAGCTTTCATGCCTAAAATGGGACTAGAACTCACTGACACCTGGTGATTGGCCCTAAGTCACCCAACCAGCTTTCATGCCTAAAATGGGACTAGAACTCACTGACACCTGGTGATTGGCCCTAAGTCACCCAACCAGCTTTCATGCCTAAAATGGGACTAGAACTCACTGACACCTGGTGATTGGCCCTAAGTCACCCAACCAGCTTTCATGCCTAAAATGGGACTAGAACACTGTCTCCCGGTGATTGGCCCTAAGTCATCCAGCCAGCATTCATGCCCAACACTGGACTAGAACTCACCATCTCCTGGTTACTGGCCCAAAGTCACCCAACCAGCTTTCATGCCAAAGACAGAACTAGAACTTACTGTGTCCTAGTGATTGGTCCTTAGTCATCAAACCAGCATTTATGCCCGAGGACTAGAACTAAGGTCTAGAACTCACTGTCCCCTGGTTTCTGCCCTAATGCCTTGAGCACTACACCAAATTGGCTCTCTGTTAATATAGCCTTATAATCAAGTTCGATTATCAGATCTGTGTTTGCTTGAACTCGGTCTGGTCCTCCTGAGAAGATTAAAAAGAGACCTTCATATCCTGTAGTCATCTCTGACCTCACCGTTTCTTCACAGCAACCAGGTTGCTAACTGAACAACTGTAGTAATTCACTTAATAACAAATGGCCCTACAGACAAACTGTGGCAAGAAAGGTTGTAAAATGGGGCAAAATTCACTCAAGAAATATTTCACTTAGCAATGGAAATTTTGGGCTCAATTATGGTCATAAGTCAAAGACTACCTGTAGCCTGTTTAGGAACTGGGTATGTCTAGTTGAATGAAAAGAAGGACCAGGGGAGACATGATAGCAGCCTTCCGATATCTCAGGGGTTGCCACAAAGAAGAGGGAGTCAAGCTATTCCCCAAGGCTCCTGAGGGCAGAACAAGAAGCAACGGGTGGAAACTAATCAAGGAGAGAAGCAACTTAGAACGGAGGAGAAATTTCCTGACAGTGAAGAGGACAATTCCTGACAATTAAAACAATTAATCAGTGGAACAACCTGCCTCCAGAATGCTCCAACACTGGAAGTTTTTAAGAAGATGTTAGAGAACCATTTGTCTGAAGTGGTGTAGGGGGTTGGACTAGAAGACCTCCAAAGTCCCTTCCAACTCTTCTCTTCTCTTCATAGAAAAAGAATCCTAGCAAATAAGGACTGGAATGAGAGGTAGAATCCACTTTTGACGACTTGTTCGTGATAAACCCATGTTGGCTTTGAGAAATGGCAGTTTTATGGGCTCCCAGATATGCTGCTTAACAACCTGTTCCTGAATCTTCGTACAGAAATGATCTACTATTTCTAAGGTCTTCCTTTACCTTTTTTTGAACCCCGGGACTTGCTCTTCACTGGTCTTCCAGGATTTCATTTAAGTTTATTCGGGCTTAAATCCATTGCTTCAAAATAACTGCGTTAAAAACTGTGCGATTGTCTTGCCACCCTCCAACAGCATAGCAACTATTGTCAACCACACAGCGAATACACAATAGTATCAGATGCCAAGTACAGTTGAGAACAGCCGCTAAGAAAGGAGACGGAAGCTTTATTCTATGCACAGGTGTGGAATAGGTGGTCCCTGGCTCAATAGTAGCAACTGTGAGAGGGATCTTGGAGTCCTAGTGGACGACCATTGAAATAGGAGCCAGCCGTGTGCAGCAGCTGCCAAAAAAGCCAACACAGTTCTAGGCTGCATCAACAGAGCGATAGAATCAAGATCACATGAAGGGTTAATACCACTTTATAAGGCCTTGGGAAGGCCACACTTGGAATATTGCATCCAGTTTTAGTTGGCACCATAGAAAAGAAGATGTGGAGACTCTAGAAAGAGTGCAGAGAAAAGCAACAAAGAGGATTAGGGGACTGGAGGGTAAAACATATGAAGAACGGTTGCAGGAACTGGGTATGTCTAGTTTAATGAAAAGAAGGACCAGGGGAGACATGATAGCAGTCTTCCAATATACAATACAATATAATAGCAGAGTTGGAAGGGACCTTGGAGGTCATCTAGTCCAACCCCCTGCCTAGGCAGGAAGCCCTATGCCATTTCAGACAAATGGCTATCCAACATCTTCTTGAAGACTTCCAGTGTTGGGGCATTCACAACTTCTGGAGGCAACTTCTGTTCCACTGATTAATTGTTCTAATAGTTTGACTATTCTCAGGGGCTGCCCCAAAGAAGAGGGAGTCAAGCTATTCTCCAAAGCACCTGAGGGTAGAAGAAGAAGCAATGGGTGGAAACTAATCCAGGAGAGAAGCAACTTAGAACTGAGGAGAAATTTCCTGACAGTGAGAACAATCAACCTGTGGAACAACTTGCCTCCATAAGTTGAGGGTGCTCCAGTGGTGGGTTTTCCGTTCCAACTGGTATGGTTGGAACGACCCTGGCGTCACCCACATGCGTGCACGCAATGCATGCACACATATGTGTGACACGCGCATGCGTCCTACCTGTTCTTATTAAATGGTGTAGGGCACGGATGGCGAACCTATGGCACGCGTGCCACAGGCGGCACACGGAACCATTTGTTAGGGCACGCGAGGCGTTGCCCTGTCAGCTCCAGTGTGCATGTGTGCGCTGGCCATCTGATTTAGGCCTCCTTTTGAGGCCGTTTTTCACCCTCTGGAGGATTCCTTAAAGCCTCCGGAGCACAAAAAATGGCCCTACAGACAAACTGGAAGTTTTTGAACGGACTTCCGGGTTCCCCATATGCTAAGTCCTCAGACTTAATATCAAGCACTCCCATTGGCTAAAGGTCACACTCAGTTTGGGCGGGAGAATTACAGGCTCTCTAAGTCCTCAGACTTAATATCAAGCACTCCCATTGGCTAAAGGTCACACTCAGTTTGGGCGGGAGAATTACAGGCTCTCTAAGTCCTCAGACTTAATATCAAGCACTCCCATTGGCTAAAGGTCACACTCAGTTTGGGCGGGAGAATTACAGGCTCTCTATTGGTTAATTGTCTGACAGCTGACTCCATATAAGAGCTGTCAGATGGGTGGTTCTTTGTTAGTTTGGTTCAGTTCGTATTAAACAGTTTAAAGCAGCTCCCTGCCTCCGTGTTTTTACCTCAGAGAACAGTCTTGAGCACCATTGGTCCATATTTCGCCTTCCCAAGCCTTCTGGAGGCTTCCTTGAAGGCTCCAGAGGGCCTCTGGGGAAGCAGGGTGGGACTGTTTTCCCCCTCCCCAGGCTCCTGAAAAGCCTTTGGAGCCTGGGGAGGGCGAAAAAACCACGGCAAAAGCGGGCGCGCGCGCATAGCATTATGGATGTGGCACGCCCATGCACGACCCTCTTTCCCGCCTGCTCTCCCCATGCTTTTGGCACGGGAGCCAAAAAAGGTTCGCCATCACTGGTTTCCTGCTTGAACAGGGGGTTAGACTAGAAGACCTCCAAGTTCCCTTCCAACTCTTGTTATTCTGTTATTCCTGCCCAGGAGCAGTCTACCTTCAAGTTCTCAAGATCCATCAAGGCGGGAAGGAGGGAGAAGCCATGTTTTTGTGCCCTGTTTGGGGGCTTCCTTAAGCATCCGATTGGAAACACGGCACACTCCAGTGGATGGTTGCTTGGGCGTATTCCATCAGCTTCAGGATAGTGACTGATGTCAATTACATTACCAATCAACTACATTATCAGTCAATCTCCCAAGAGACTTTTGGATTTAGTGAAAAAGCAGGAAAGCCCAGTTCAAATTCTCGCTCAGAGAACACCAGATTAGGCAACCCACGTTGGGGTTAAAAAGATCACTTTTAAAAAGAAGCAATTTCTTCACTGCGATCAACTCTGCAAATTCCAACACGCCTCAGATTGCAATTTGCATTTCCAGAGTTATTGGCCGGAAACAAACCAGCAAAGAGGAGATGAGGATTCAGACATTCAGAAGTGACATGCTATATAGGTAGTCTTTCACTTACCACTGCAATTGAGCGCAAAATTTATGTGGCTAAATGAGACAGTTGTGAAGTTGAGTTTTGCCCCTTGTTACGACTTTTGATATCCCCATTGTTAAATGAACCGAGTGGTACGGTGGCTTAAAGGTGGAGCCCTCGCCTCACAATCCAGGAGGCTGTGAGGTCAGTCCTAGCTAGAGGCAGATATTTCTCTCTCTGGGCACATTGAGACTATATCTGCTGGGGGGGGGGGGGGAAACCTCCGCATTGGCGACAGGAAGAGCATCTGGCCAGTAAACACTCAGCTTCATTCAGCTGCTCAGATTCCATCCCGCAAGGGATTGTTATCATTGAAAGACGACAGTTTGTTAAGCAAATCACTGCTCTTCTTAAGTCAGTAACGTAGCTGTAAACTGAACCACTGTGAAGTTAGTAACAACCAATTTCATTGTAATTTTAGTACAATGACAATAAAGATTATTATTATTATGGTTGCTAAGTGAATCTGACTTCCCCATTGACTTTGCTTGCCAGAAGGTTGCAAAAGGAGGTCACACAATCTGAGCAGTGGTGGAATTCAAATTATTTTACTACCAGTTCAGTGGGCGTGGCTTTGTGGGCGTGGCCTGACTTGGTGCGAGTGGCAAGGGAAGGATACAATCTCCATTCCCACCTCACTCCAGGGGAAGGATACTGCAAAATCCCCATTCCCTCCCCACTCCAGGGGAAGAATACCACAAAATGCCCATTCCCTCCCCACTCCAGGGGAAGGATACTGCAAAATGCCCATTCCCTCCCCACTCCAGGGGGAAGGATACTGCAAAATCTCCATTCCTTCCCCACTCCAGGGGAAGAATACCACAAAATGCCCATTCCCTCCCCACTCCAGGGGAAGGATACTGCAAAATGCCCATTCCCTCCCCACTCCAGGGGGAAGGATACTGCAAAATCTCCATTCCTTCCCCACTCCAGGGGAAGGATACTGCAAAATCCCCATTCCCTCCCCACTCCAGGGGAAGGATACTGCAAAATCCCCATTCCCTCCCCACTCCAGGGGAAGGATACTGCAAAATCCCCATTCCCTCCCCACTCCAGGGGGAAGGATACTGCAAAATCCCCATTCCCCCCCTACTCCAGGGGAAAGATACTGCAAAATCCCCATTCCCTCCCCACTCCAGGGGAAGGATACCGCAAAATTCCCATTCCCTCCCGATCAGCTGGGACTCGGGAGGCAGAGAATAGATGGGGGCGGGGCCAGCCAGGGGTGGTATTTGCCAGTTCTTTGAACTACTCAAAATTTCCACTAACGTTTCTCCAGAACTGGTCAGAACCTTCTGAATACCACCTCTGAACCCGAGGACGGTGCAACTTTCACAAATACGAAACAACTGCCGAGCGCCTGAGCTATGATCACCTGACCCTGAGGATGCTGCAATGGTTGTAAGTGTGAATACATGGTCGTAAGTCCCTTTTTGCAATGCCGTTTTAAGTTCAAAGGGTCAATAAGTGAACGATTGTAAGACCGCCTGTACAGAAGCAGGAAGGAGCCAGCGAATTCCTGAACCGAACATCTTCAAACATGGAGCCTTCTGCAATTACAGTTGTGTACTTTTAAGCCTTCCAACACACCTTTATTGAAGTGGGCCCAGCCTTTGTACTAAAGTTCACTAAAAGTCACCTAACCAGTTTTACAGGCAAGATGGAAGAATTGCAACACAGGGGAAGGATTCATTTTACTTTGATATCCAACCAAGGACAGCGGGAGAGGAAAAAAATAGCTATTTATTTATTTCTGATTTTTCTGGGAGGCTGTCATGTGTGTGGCAGACAAATAGGATCTTAATCAATTGCAAGGAGAAGCGCCAACATCAGAACTGGCCTAATGTTACTCCCTGCTTTGCAAAGGGCAGGTGGAAGGCCGAGGGTGAGCTACTGCTTGAAGTACACGTTTTATACTGGGACAAAATTCAGCCTCTCCTCACAAACGTTAAAAATGTATTCTTAGCTTTCCTGTATAAAATCGCATGTTGCTACTTATTGTTTCTCAGCCTTGGCCAATTTAAGGCGTGTGGACTTCAACTCCCAGAATTCCCCTTTTAGCAATGTCTCTCAATCTTGGCCATCTTAAGATGGGTGGACTTCAACTCCCAGAATTCCCCTGTTAGCAATGCCTCTCAATCTTGGCCATTTTAAGATGGGTGGACTTCAACTCCCAGAATTCCCCTGTTAGCAATGCCTCTCAATCTTGGCCATCTTAAGATGGGTGGACTTCAACTCCCAGAATTCCCCTGTTAGCAATGTCTCTCAATCTTGGCCATCTTAAAAGATGGGTGGACTTCAATTCCCAGAATTCCCCAGTGAGTTGTGAGGGCCTCCTAGCCCAATATTCTCTGTGGCTTCTCTCCATGCTGACCCAAAACAGAGGTTGAATGCAGGGATCTTTGGCCACTCTGCTATGGACTTAAGGCAACCCCAGATCTTGTGGCGGGAAGTTCCAGAAGATGTGTGGACTTCAACTCCCAGAATTCCCCTGTCAGTAATGTCTCTCAATCTTGGCCATCTTAAGATGAGTGGACTTCAACTCCTAGAATTCTCCGGGCAGCAGTATTTCTCATCCGTGGCCATCTTAAGATGTGTGGCATTCAACTCCCAGAATTCCCTGGTCAGCAATGTTTTTTCAATCTTGACCATCTTAAGATGTGTGGACTTCAACTCCAAGAATTCCCCTTTCAGCCGTGTTCCACAATCTTGGCCAACTTAAGATGTGTGGACTTCAACTTCCAGAATTCCCCAGTGAGTTGTGAGGGCCTCCTAGCCCAATATTCTCTGTGGCTTCTTTCCATGCTGAACGCAGGGATCTTTGGCTACTCTGCTATGGACTGAAGACAACTCCAGATCTTGTGGCGGGAAGTTCCATAAACTAAATTACAATCCCATGTATGCTTCCCAGATCCGTTGACCTGATGGGAGTTTTATTCCCAAGACACCTCAAGAGTATCTTTTGTACTGGTCCTGTGCTGTAAAGTACAGGAAGTCCTCGACTTACGACCACAGCCCAAAAATTCTGTTGCTAAGTGAGACATTTGTGAAGTGAGTTTTGCCCCGTTTTATGACATTTTTGGCTTCAGTCGTTAAGCAAATCACTGCAGTTGTTAATTTAGTAGCACGATTGTTAAGTGAATCTGGCTTCCCCACTGATTTGGCTTGTCAGAAAGCCGCAAAAGGGGACACCGCAACCGTCATAAATACGAGTCAGTTGCCAAGCGTCTGAATTTTGATCACAGGATCATGGGGATGCTGCAATGGTCTTAAGTGTGAAAGATCGTCAGAACTCCTTTTTTCCAGTGATTTTAAATAGTCACTAAAATGAACTGTTGTTAAGTCGAGGACTACCTACATGGCCTCTTGATTCTCACAAGTTGGCCACAAAAGATATTTATAATTTCTCTCTCTCTCCCACAGAGAACCACTGTGATTTGCTCTGCCCTGCAGGTAATTCCAAAATAGATGCCTCTTTCCTAAAATGTGGATTTATATTTAGAGTCTGAAATACAGGAAAACAAAAGGAAATTCTAAGTTACTGGGCCATTTTAAGCTCTCCTTGGTGTACTAATCTGTTCCCCTTGGCTAAAAATACAGATGTTCCAGATGTGGGCCTAAACCAAAACACTGCAACGTCACCCTTCACCTCGGATTGCACCCAAATTTAGGTGGCCGAAGAGTGAGAAGTCCAGGAGAAATGTGCAACGGAGGTGGCCACTGCTGAAAATTAAAACCTTGGTGCTCTTTTTAAAGGACACTCTTAAAATTACGCAGACGGAAACCACTATTTTGGAAAGAAGGCTGTTGGCTCTTTCCATTTCCCCCCCTGGGCGGAGCAGGTCAAAATTGGATTGTTTATGAGCGTGAAAGGGGTGTGGAAGAAAGAAAAAAGAAAGAAAGAGAAAGAAAGAAATAGAAATAGAAACAAAGAGAAACAGAGAGGGAAAGAATAAAAGAAAGACAGGAAAAAAGAAGAAAAAGGAGGCAAAGAGACAGAAAGGGAGAGAAAGGGAAGGGAAACAAGAAAAAGAAAGAAATAGGGAGAGAAATATAAAAAGAAAGGAAAATGAGACAAAAGAAAGAGCGTGAGAAAAAAGGGGAAAAAGAAAAATAGAAAAAGTAACAAAGAGAGAGAGAGAAAGAATAAAAGACAGGAAAAATAAGAAGTAAAAGGAGAAAAGGAGATCAAGTGAGAAAACGGGAAATGAAAAAGGGAAAAGAAAGAAATAGGGAGAGGAATAGAAAAAGAAAGGAAAATGAGAGACAAAAGCGTGAGAAAAAAGGGGAAAAAGAAAAATAGAAAAAGTAACAAAGAGGGAAAGAGAGAGAGGGAAAAAGAATAAAAGACAGGAAAAAGAAGAAGAAAAAGGAGGAAAGGAGATCAAGTGAGAGAACGGGAAAAAGGAAAAAGAAAGAAATAGGGAGAGGAATAGAAAAAGAAAGGAAAGCGAGAGACAAAAGAAAGAGCGAGAGAGAGAAAGAAAGAAAGAAAGAAAAAAGAGAAATAGGAAAAAGAAATAAATTACAAGTAATAGAGAGACAGAAAGAGAAACAAAGGAAAACAAAGAAATAGAAAAAAGAAACAGAGAAAGAAAAAAAGAAATGGAAAAAGAAATTAAAGAAAAAATATAAAAAGAGAAATGAGAGTGAACAAAAAGAAAGAAAGAAAAAAGGAAGGAAGGAAAGCAGAAAGAAAGAAAGAAAGAAAAAAGGAAGGAAGGAAGGAAAGCAGGAAGAAAGAAAGAAAGAAAAAAGGAAGGAAAGCAGAAAGAAAGAAAGAAAGAAAAAAGGAAGGAAAGAAGAAAGAAAGAAAAAGGAAGGAAGGAAAGCAGAAAGAAAGAAAAAAAGAAAAAAGGAAGGAAGGAAAGCAGAAAGAAAGAAAGAAAGAAAGCAGAAAGAAAGAAAGAAGGAAGGAAGAAAGAGGAAGGAAGGAAGGAAAGCAGAAAGAAAAAAGGAAGGAAGGAAAGCAGAAAGAAAGAAAGAAAGAAAGAAAGAAAGAAAGAAAGAAAGAAAGAAAGAAAGAAAGAAAGAAAGAAAGAAAGAAAGAAAGAATCCACAGATGCTTATAGCAAAAAGGCTCTAAAAAGGCTATTTATGGTAACCAGGATGAGTTACCATTCTGGGCATCTCCAGCTGTGCAAAGAAAGGGCCAATCAACTTGATGCATTAAAGGCAAAGGCGAAGAGACAGGAAGCAGCTTTAAAATACGAGCTGGATGCTAAATCAAGAAAGAAAGAAAAAAAGGGCAGGAGCAAAGAAAGAAGGAAAGTGTAGAGAAAGAAAAAAAAATCAGTTTTTATTCGTACATTTTAATGCGGAGCATCTCCCCCAAAACCAGTATGTTCATTTTTTTTTGGTCTCCTTGCTGTTGAAATGAGCTGTTTGCAATACCGCCATTTATTTCATGAAATGATATCTTATGAACCAGAGGGGCTGGTTCGGCGTGGTTCGGTCGAACCGGTAGTAGAAGTCAGGCCTGGGTTGCAGATCCGGCAGCGACCAGGCCTGCCACGACCCCGAACCAGTTCCCTTGTTGCCGCTGGGCCGCCGCCATTTTGGATTTTAGTGACTGTGCGTGCATGCGCGCGGAACGATTTAAACAGTGCATGTGTGCATAGAGCGCATAGTACGTGGGTTGCTGCCGGTTTTACTACTGCTTTGCACCCCTGTCATCAACCTAATAATATAATACAATACAATAGCAGAGTTGGAAGGGACCTTGTAGGTCTTCTAGTCCAACCCCCTGCGTGGGCAGGAACTTTATACCATTTCAGACAAATGGCTATCGAACATCTTCTTAAAGACTTCCAGGGTTGGGGCATTCACAACTTCTGGAGGCAACTTCTGTTCCACTGGTTAATTGTTCTCACTGTCAGGAAATTTCTCCTTAGTTCTAAGTTGCTTCTCTCCTTGATTAGTTTCCACCCATTGCTTCTTGTCCTGCCCTCAGGTGCTTTGGAGAATAGTTTGACTCCCTCTTCTTTGTGGCACCCTCTGAGATATCGGAACACTGCTATCATGTCTCCCCTGGTCCTTCTCTTCATCAAACTAGACATACCCAGTTCCTTCAACCGTTCTTCCTATGTTTTAGCCTCCAGTCCCCTAATCATCTTGGTTGCTCTTCTCTGCACTTTTTCCAGAGTCTCCACGTCTTTTCTACATCATGGCGACCAAAACTGTATGCAGTATTCCAAGTGTGGCCTTACCAAGGCACTATACAGTGGCATTAACACTTCACGTGATCTAGATTCTATCCCTCTGTTTATGCAGCCTAGAACTAATGTCTTCGTGTTACTCCCTTTTGTAAAGTTTTGGGGAAAATCATAACCCTTTGTGCATTCCCTTCCTTGGTAATTCTTAGAGGTTTAAATAATGGAATGTATTACTCCCTCTTCTTTGTGGCAACCCCTGAGATATTGGAACACTGCTATCATGTCTCCCCTAGTCCTTCTTTTATTTCACATACACATGTCTCCTAGCACTGATGAGCTTACCTAGTTGGGTCATGAAATGTCTCCAAGAAAGCAACCAAATACCAAGAGCAACAAGAATCTTACAGTCCTCCTCCTCCTCCCTCTGTTCCCTTCCAGCCCTGATGAGGTTACCTAGTTGGGTCACAAAACGTCTTCAAAACAACCACCAAGGCCAGCAGTGGTGGGTTTCTGCAGGCTCGCACCTACTCGCGAGAGCCGGTTGGTGAAATTTACGCCTGCTGCTTCCGTCCTCTGGGACGGCAGAGAAGGAGAGGGCTGGATGGAGTCCCTGAAGCAGCAGGCGTGAGCTTCAATGGACTGCAGAGGATGGGAGAGGACAGGAAGGCCTGGAGGAATGTTGTCCATGGGGTCACGATGGGTTGGACACGACTTCGCAACTAACAACAATTAACCACTCAAAATTCATTTGCACCACTGAAAGGATCATTTTGAAAAGAGATCTACCTGGGGCTTTTTTGGTTGTTAGTTCCCAAGTCGTGTCCGACCCATCGCGACCCCATGGACAACGTTCCTCCAGGCCTTCCTGTCCTCTCCCATCCTCTGGAGTCCATTGAAGCTCACGCCTGCTGCTTCCGTGACTCCATCCAGCCCTCTCCTTCTCTGCCGTCCCCTTCTTCTTCTTTTGCCCTCCGTCGTTCCCAGCATGAGGCTCTTCTCCAGGGAGTCCTTCTTCCTTCTCATGAGGTGGCCAAAGCGTTTGAGTTTCCTCTTCAGGATCTGGCCTTCTAAAGAGCAGTCAGGGTGGATCTCCTCCAGGACTGACCGGTTGGATGGCCTTGCAGTGATGAGCTTACCTAGTTGGGTCATGAAATGTCTCCAAGAAAGCAACCAAATACCAAGAGCAACAAGAATCTTACAGTCCTCCTCCTCCTCCCTCTGTTCCCTTCCAGCCCTGATGAGGTTACCTAGTTGGGTCACAAAACGTCTTCAAAACAACCACCAAGGCCAGCAGTGGTGGGTTTCTGCAGGCTCGCACCTACTCGCGAGAGCCGGTTGGTGAAATTTAGAGAACCGGTGAGAGGGGGTTCCACCGGCGTACCTGGAAGTAAACCGCCACTGCCAGTGACCCAACGGGAAGGAAAGGAAAGGAAAGGCAGGCAGGCAGGCAGGCAGGCAGGCAGGCAGGCAGGCAGGCAGGCAGGCAAGAAAGAAAGAAAGAAAGAAAGAAAGAAAGAAAGAAAGAAAGAAAGAAAGAAAGAAAGAAAGAAAGAAAGAAAGAAAGAAAGAAAGAAAGAAAGAAAGAAAGAAAGAAAGAAAGAAAGAAAGAAAGAAAGAAAGAAAGAATTTATCATCACAATTGAGTCCAAAATTTTGGTTGCTAAACAAGAGCGTTGTTAAATGAGTTTCACCACATTTTAAAAGGTGGCCACTCCCACCCTGTCACGACTGCCAAGCCACGCCCACAAAATAGGCCACACCTACAGAGTAGGTTCTAAAAAAATTTGAAACCCACCACTGAAGGCCAGAGAGCATCAAGGATCCTACAATCATTTTCTTCCTCCACTGTACAAACCCCGTTCTCTTCTATGTATTATTTCACACTAGCTGATAACCCGGTGTTGCCTGGATATTTATTTATAGGAAGAAAATGTCCGGATCAAACTTAATTTCTAATGTTGGATTCCCCCCGCCCCCCTTACCAGAGGGAGTCCCCTTGTGGAGTACTGTGAAGCCGTTACCATGGCAACTCCACTGCCTTGTTCAGTAAAGCCATTTTACAGCAGTACGGTAGAAGCCAGGGAAAGCCTTGTCCGAATCGTGGCCATAAGTCGAGGACTCCCAGTACGAAAACGTGCTCAGGCTGAAGGGATCAAACGTCAGGGCTCTGCCACCCATGTTCCTGAGTCCGTTGCCAAGGCCCAACGGCTCAAAGGTCAAGTGGCTTCTGAGTCACCAGGCCCAGAGAGGCAGGATGCGATAATCAAATGGATGATATTAACTTGCAGGTGCTGGAGAAGACTCCTGCCCTGAGTCCCTTGGACTGCAAGGCCATCCAACCGGTCAGTCCTGGAGGAGATCCACCCTGACTGCTCTTTAGAAGGCCAGATCCTGAAGAGGAAACTCAAACGCTTTGGCCACCTCATGAGAAGGAAGAAGGACTCCCTGGAGAAGAGCCTCATGCTGGGAACGACGGAGGGCAAAAGAAGAAGAAGGGGACGGCAGAGAAGGAGAGGGCTGGATGGAGTCCCTGAAGCAGCAGGCGTGAGCTTCAATGGACTGCAGAGGATGGGAGAGGACAGGAAGGCCTGGAGGAATGTTGTCCATGGGGTCACGATGGGTTGGACACGACTTCGCAACTAACAACAATTAACCACTCAAAATTCATTTGCACCACTGAAAGGATCATTTTGAAAAGAGATCTACCTGGGGCTTTTTTGGTTGTTAGTTCCCAAGTCGTGTCCGACCCATCGCGACCCCATGGACAACGTTCCTCCAGGCCTTCCTGTCCTCTCCCATCCTCTGGAGTCCATTGAAGCTCACGCCTGCTGCTTCCGTGACTCCATCCAGCCACCTCCTTCTCTGCCGTCCCCTTCTTCTTTTGCCCTTAGAGGTCCTCTAGTCCAGCCCCCTGCTCAAGCAGGAGGCCGTATACCATTTCAGAGAAATAGTCCAGTCTCTTCTTAAAAAATTCCAGTGATGGAGGCCCCTGCAACTTCCGGTGGCAGGTCATTCCACTGGTTAATTGTCCTCGCTGTTAGGAAGTGCCTCCTTAATTTTCAAGTTGCTTCCCTCCTGAATTAGTTTCCACCAACAATATTCAGATGTTAAATATCAGAATAGCATTTAAGAGATTCAAAAACACCGTCAGCAGCCAATTCAATGAAACGGCAAATACCGGTGCAGTGCAGGTACTCCTCGACATACGACAGTTTATTTAGTGACCGTTCAAAGTTACAACGGCACTGAAAAATGTGACTTACGACACTTACAGTTATGACATTTTTCAGGCTTATGACCGTTGCAGCATCCCCAAAGTCACCTGATTTACATTTGGCTGCTTGACCACTGACCCATATTTATGACGCTTGCCGTGAACCGGAGCAATGTGATCCCCCTTTTACGACCTTCCGGCAAGCAGAGCCGGGGGGGGGGGGGGGGAACCAGATTCACTTAAGAACCGTGTTACTCATTGAAGATTATGGGTGCCCCAAGGCAAGCCCACATAACAACTCTCCTGCGTGAGCTGCACTGGCGGCCTGTGGCCTTTCGGGTGCGCTTCAAGGTGTTGACGACCATCTTTAAATCGCTCCATGGCTCGGGGCCTAGCTATATACGAGACCGTCTCCTGCCCCATACATCCCTTCGTCCGATTCGCTCCCACAGAGAGGGTCTTCTCCGGGTGCCGTCGGCTAGGCAATGCCGGTTGGTGACACCCAGGGGAAGGGCCTTCTCTGTGGCGGGCCCGGCCCTCTGGAACGACCTACCCCCCGACCTACGCACTATCTTGGACCTCCGCCTCTTCCACCAACGTCTTAAGACATATCTATTCCAACAAGCCGGCCTAGCATAGCCCCCATTTCTGACTTTTTAGGTATAAATTGCAATTTGGCAGGGTTTTAAATGGGTTTTAGCACGGGTTTAATAATTTAATATGTTTTTAATGATGTATATTGTTTTTATTGTGGTTTTAATAATGCCTGTGCGCCGCCCTGGGTCCTAACAAGGAGAAGGGCGGGGTATAAATTCGAAATAAATAAATAAATAAATAAAAAAGAACCACAGCGATTCACTGCAGAGACATAGCGAGGAAAGTCGTAAAACAGAGCCAAACTCACCTAACACATTTCTCACTTGCCAACAAAAATTGTGGACTCAATTGTGGTCGTATGTTGAGAACTACCTGTTTTAAAAAATGCCTTGGTTTGGCCAGTGTCAGGAGGAGAAAAACCGCTCGGCTTCCTTTTGCAGGGTCTATCGAGAAATTGTGCCAAAAATCTCAAAAGCTGGACGAGAACCGAACGGAAAACTGGGACGAGAGCTTCAGTTCCTTGCATAATCCTTTCTCCTAATTCCCCAGCCAAGGAGGGAATAAATTAAGAGTTTTTTGCTCATGGCTGCTTGGCTAATCTCGTTCCCTTCTCGTCAACCCATGTCCCAAAATACAGACGAACCCCACTTCCCAATAAAGCACACAAATTGTGCAGAACAACTGCTACTTCACTCGTGCATCCATTCTTTTAACAGATCGCCTCAAAGCCTTCCAATTTTGGAGCACTCTACCTTAACGGCCCACGCGTAACCTTAGATATTTATAGAAGAGCGTCTCTTCCTGAGTCAAAACTTTACTACTTTTTTAAAAAGTTTTTTTTAAACATTTTTAGTCTCATACACACATTTACAAGTACACACTTTCTTAGTTATTATTCTTATCACGTTTTAACACTTTTAAACATTCATTTTCCCAGATAAAAATTTTAAAATATAGTATCGGGATTGCTTGGCTTACCATCCCATATACTTATTTTGTTTTGCCTCTGCTCTACTGTCCTTTCCTTTCCTCCCTCCCTCCTTTCTTCTCCTCCTCTTTCCCTTTCAATACAATAGCAGACTTGGAAGGGACCTTGGAGGTCTTCTAGTCCAACCCCCTGCCCAGGCAGGAAACCCTATACCATTTCAGACAAATGGCTATCCAATCTCTTCTTAAAGACTTCCAGGGTTGGGGCATTCACAACTTCTGGAGGCAACTTCTATTCCACTGGTTAATTTTTCTGTCAGGAAATTTCTCCTTAGTTCTAGGTTGCTTCTCTCCTTGATTATTATTTTATTTTTATTTTATTTCGTTTTATATAACCGCTCCTTCTCCATCGAAATGGACTCAGGGCGGTGCACAGGGTGTTAAAATCAATAAATAACAATAAATACAGAATAATGTCTAAAATAAATTAAACTAAGGGCCTGTGCTAAAACATCCCATTAAAATTCTAAAATACATTTACTCATTGGCTAAAATTGAATTATATCAGAGCTCTAAGCTCTAAGCTAGGCCGGCTTGATGGAAAAGATATGTCTTAAGTGAGCGGCGAAAGAGGGGAAGGTCTGTGATAGTCCAAAGTTCGGGGGGGTAGGTCGTTCCAGAGGGATGGCCCAGCCACTGAGAAGGCCCTTCCCCTGGGCACCGCTAGCTGGCATTGACTGGCGGATGGTACCCCGAGGAGGCCCTCCCTATGGGAGCGGATCGGACGGTGGGAGGTATGCGGCATTAGTTTCCACCCATTGCTTCTGGTTCTGCCCTCAGGTGCTTTGGAGAATAGTTTGTCTCCCTCTTCTTTGTGGCAACCCCTGAGCTATTGGAAGACTGCTATCCTGTCTCCCCTGGTCCTTCTTTTCATTAAACTAGACACACACAGTTCCTGCAACCGTTCTTCGTATGTTTGAGCCTCCAGTCCCCTAATCCTCTTTGTTGCTCTTCTCTGCACTCTCCCCTGGTCCTTCTTTTCATTAATAATAATAATAATAATAATAATAATAATAATAATAATAATAATAATAATAATAATAATAATAATAATAATAATGATTTTATTTGTTGACCGCATCCTCTCCCCAAAGGGACTCGGAGCGGTGCACAGGGAAATTAAAAATACCGATAAATATACATAAATAGGATAGATAAAAGACAAATTAAACAAAGATTATCCCTGCGCTAAAATCCCCAATTTTAAAATTAACTAAAATCCTATAAACCCTATTAAAAGATTAAAAGGTTATTAAACTAACCTACCCAGTTCCTGCAACCGTTCTTCCTATGTTTCAGCCTCCAGTCCCCTCATCCTCTTTGCTGCTCTTCTCTGCACTCTTTCTAGAGTCTCCACATCTTTCCTTCTTCCCCTACTCCTCTCTACCTCTTCCCCTTCATACCCCCTCTCCTCCTTTTCCTATCTATCCCTCCCCAATTTCCTCTCTTTTCCTCTTTCTTCTTTCCTTATCCTTCCCCCTCTTCTCCTTTCCTCTCCTTCTCTTCCTTTCCTCTTCTATTGTTGTCGTTGCCCATTTCCCTCTTCCGTCTGGTATATTTTCAGGATGGTATTCCAGCGAACCCAGTTTGTATTTCCCATTTTATATCCCCCTTTCCTCGATATATTTTCCAATCTGTTTTTTTTAACCTATGTCTCATTCTTTGAACTTATGTATTAGTACTTTACTGCTTTTCTAGAAAACCTTCCTACTCTTAACTTTTGTGTGTGTGTGTGTGTATTGGCTGTGTAGTTGTATCATGATTGGTAGATTGGTGCTGATTGGTGCTGGCTATGTGTCCATTGTTCTTTTGTGTTGTAACGACCTGGCTGGTGGGTGGGGCTCGTTTGTTGACTAGGGCTGGTTTCCTGAAGATGGCGAGCGAGACCTCGCCAAAACGTTGCCAGGACAATCTCAATCTTACATGGGAAAAGACCCGAATACAACAAGACCAGCATACGTACCCACTGTGAAAAACTACCAAAACATATAGATATATGTATGTATGTATGTATCTATTTCCTGCCTCTGGTTAAAAGCAACTTAGAAAACATAGTTGTGCAGTTCCAGATGTGTGGGAAACCCAAATTTAATTGCCGTTCAACACTGGCAGTCCCCCCCACCCCAAAAAACACCCACCATCTGCAGGATAGAAGATTGGGGAGTGGGGGGAGTATTGTAACCAAATCAGCCAATGTCCTGGGAAAAGCTAGGCCAAGTTTACACTACCTAACGCAATCTGTCCGACAAGCACCAACATGCAAATTTGCGAAAAGAAAAAAAAAGAAGAAGTTATGGTTAGCGTCGGTTCACCTATTAATTTCCTTGTTCTCGTGTTACAGGGCAAAGAGGCAGATCTAAAGTCCCAAAGCCACCATTTCCGGGAAGCTGAAAACAATAAGTGCAATTAAAAGCACACACAAAAAAAGAAAATCTGCATTTGCCAAAGCACATATTTTAATTTTACATGTTCTCTTAAAATATCTATCTATCTATCTATCTATCTATCTATCTATCTATCTATCTATCTATCTATCTATCTATCTATCTATCTATCTATCTATCTATCTATCTATCTATCTATCTATCTACCTACCTACCTACCTACGTATCTACCTACCTATATATCTACCTACCTACCTACGTATCTATCTATCTTCCTACGTATCTACCTACCTACCTACCTACCTACCTACGTATCTATCCATCTATCTATCTATCTATCTATCTATCTATCTATCTATCTATCTATCTATCTATCTATCTATCTATCTATCTATCTATCTATCTATCTATCTAGTCTCCATATCTCTCTCTCTCTCTCTCTCTCTCTCTCTCTCTACATTTCTTTTATGCAGTCCTATGTTAAAGGAGGAGTGGAACACTTTTGAGGAAGGAAATCTGCAAGCTTGAAAGCTCAAAAAATTGGATCCCACGCCTGATTTGTTCGGTCCCAAGCTTTGAATTTTTTCTTTTTCCCGTTGAGTCCAAACAGCCCGGTTGAGATGACTCATCGGCTGGCATCCACCCGAAGGGCGTGGAAATTTGTCTTTTATAACTGCCAGGTGAGGAGGCCTGTGTGGCTGTAGCTTTCCTTTCTTTTTAGGGCCATAGTCAAACACGGTTTTCTGCAAAGCCAAGTTCTCCATAGAACATAGGATAATAAGAGCAGGAAGGGACCTTGGAGGTCTTCTAGCCCAACCCCTTGCTCAGGCAGAAGACCTAGCAAACAGTTGTCCAGTCTCTGTCTGAAAGCCTCCAGTGATGGAGAACCCACAACTTCTGCAGGCAAGCTGTCATCTCATCTGTATTGTCTCCTATCAATGCAGATAGTCCTACACTTACAACAGTTGGTTTAGAATGGAATATAGAATGGAATAGAATGGAATGGAATATAGAATGAAATATAGAGTGGACTGGAATAAGGAATAAGGAAAGAGTAGAGTAGAGTAGAGTAGAGTAGAGTAGAGCAGAATAGAATAAAATAGAATAGAATAGAAGAATGGAATGGAATGGAATGGAATATAGACTGGACTGGAATAAGGAATAAGGAATAAGGATAGAATAGAATAGAATAGAATAGAATAGAATGGAGGTGGAGCTCTCACCTCTCAATCAGGAGGCTGTGAGTTCAATCCTAGGCAGAGGCAGATGTAGGGTCTGCTTGACAGGGGGTTGGACTAGATGACCTGCAAGGTCCCTTCCAAGTCTGTTAATCTGATCTGATCGAATAGAACAGGAACAGAACAGAACATAGGATGGAATATAGAGTTGACTGGAATAAGGAATAAGGGTAGAGTAGAGTAGAGTAGAGTAGAATAGAACAGAACATAATATAGACTGGACTGTAATAAGGAATAAGGAATAAGAATAGAATAGAATAGAACAGAACACAGACTGGACTGGAATATGGAATAGAATAGAATAGAATAGAATAGAACATAGACTGGACTGGAATAAGGAATAGAATAGAATAGAATAGAATGGAATAGAACAGAACAGTAGACTGGACTGGAATAAGGAATAAGGAATAGAATAGAATAGAATAGAATAGAATAGAACAGAACATAGACTGGACTAGAATAAGGAATAGAATAGAATATAGACTGGACTGGAATAAGGAATAAAGAATAAGGAATTAGAATAGAATAGAACAGAATAGAATATAGACTGGACTGGAATAAGGAATAAGGAATAAAGAATAAGGAATTAGAATAGAATAGAACAGAATAGAATATAGACTGGACTGGAATAAGGAAAAAGTAGAGTAGAGTAGAGTAGAGTAGAATGGAGTGGATTAGAATGGAATGGAATGGAATGGAATATAGACTGGACTGGAATAAGGAATAAGGAATTAGAATAGAATAGAACAGAATTTTATTGTCACTTTAAATGTACACTAATCAGCAGACATTAAAATGAGATGGGCCTAAAAACATTGTAAAATCAGGTCAGTCCTGTTACTGACTAGCCTTATGACCGTAATGAGCAGACTCATTATGGAGAGGAGAAAAGCAATGATCTTTAACTTTTTATGTTTTATCTGACATTTGTATCGTGTATAAAAATGGGATGTCTATTTCATACCTAAATGGTTTGAGACAGGATTGGAACCCCTGACCACTGTCCCCATTCCCACATTTACAGGCAGTCCTCGACCTGCGACCACAATGGAGCCCAAAATTCATGTTGCTAAGTAAAACACGTGTTAAGTGAATTTGCCTCATTTTACGACCTTTCTTGCCACGGTTGTGAAGTGAATCACTGCCGTTGTTGTTAACACGATTGTTAAGTGAACCTGGCTTCCCCATTGACTTTTATTTGTCAGAAGGTCACAAAACGGGATCATATGACCCCTGGACTACACTTGCGACGGTCATAAATAGGAACCAGTTTCCAAACCCCCGAATTTCGAGGACGCCACCCACCAAGGTGTGAAAAATGGTCATAAAGTCACTTGTTCTAATGCCGTTGTGATTTTGAATGATCGCTAAACGAGTGGTTAATAATAATAATAATAATAATAATAATAATAATTTTAATTTATATCCCGCTCTCTCTCCCCAAGGGGACTCGAGGCGGGGCACAGGCAATTAAAAATACAAATAAACCACAAACAAATACAAAATACAGAGTTAAAAATAGATTAAATAGATCCTGTGCTAAAACCCATAACTAAACTAAAAATTACCCCTAAAAAACCCTGACCTAAAAAGAGACTACCCAAGGCCGGCCAGACGAAAAAAGTGCGTCTTTAATTTTAAGCGGAAGGAGCGGAGGTCCGTGGTTGTCCTGATATCGGGGGGAAGGTCATTCCAGAGGGCTGGGCCCGCCACAGAGAAGGCCCTTCCCCTGGGCGTCGCCCGCTGACAAAGTCTAGTGGACGGCACCCGGAGAAGTCCCTCTCTGTGGGAGCGAATCGGCCGTGAGGATGTATGGGGCAGGATCCGATCCCGCAGGTTGTAAATCAAGGACTCCCTGTATTCCACAGGGGACACCAAATGTTTGCCGCTTGTTAGGGACCAAACCATCAATTCAACAGCATCAAATCAGCATCTCTGCCCGACTTAGCTAAGACCCCTGCACTGCCCAGGAGCATCTCTGCAGGGATGAGCAACAAAGATGGCGGCTGCAACCGCCTAATCCCAGGCCGCGGCTTTGCACAGGCGCATAATTGGGCTTCCGTCATCTAGATCAGGGGTCCCCAATCTTTGCAACTTTAAGTCTGAAGGACTTCAGCTCCCAGACTTCTCCAGCCAGCAAAGCTGGCTGGAGAAGTCTGGGAGCTGAAGTCCTTCAGACTTAAAGTTGCAAAGGTTGGGGACCCCTGATCTAGAGGCAACTGACATTTTGACTTTTTTTTGAGGCCCCCCCGAGGGTAACGTTGGGGGGTCCTCCCACATTTCCTGCAAATAGAGAAGAAGACACTACTAGAGTCTTTCTACCTCAGCAACTCTAGGATGTGTGGACTTCAACTCCCAGAATTCACCAGCCAATTCCTTCTTCCGTCTCTCCCTCCGTCCCTCTTTTCTTTCCTCCCTCCCTCCCTCCGCCTTTTCTTTTTGCATCTTTTCCTTCCTTCTTTCCCTCCCTCCCTCTCACCTTCCTTCTTGCCTCCCTCCCTCCCTCCCTCCCTTTTTCCTTGTCTTTCCTCCTTCCCTCCCGCCTTCCCTCTCCTTTTCCCTCCCTCCACCTTTTCTTTCATCCCTCCCTCTTTTCTTTCCTTCCCTCCCTCCCTCTCTCTTCCTTCCCTCCCTTCTTTTTTCCTTCTGTCTTTCCTCCCTCCCTCCTTTCCTCTTCCTCCCTCCCTCCTCCCTCTGTCTTTTCCTCCCCCTCTTCTTTCCTTCCTTCCTTCCCTTTCTCCTTCCTTCTTCCCTCCCTCCCTTTTTCCTTCTTTCCCTTTTTCCCTCCTCCTCCTTTCTTCCCTCACTCTCTCTCACCTTTTCTTTCCTTCTCTTCCTTTTTCACTCCCTCCCTCCCTCTCCTTTTCCTTCCTTCCTCGCTCCTCCCTCCCTCCGTCTTTCCCTCCCTCCCTCCCTTTCCTTTCTCCTTCCTTCTTCCCTCCCTCCCTTTTTCCTTCTTTCCCTTTTTCCCTCCTCCTCCTTTCTTCCCTCACTCTCTCTCACCTTTTCTTTCCTTCTCTTCCTTTTTCCTTCCCTCCCTCCCTCTCTATCAGTTTTTAATCTTCATTCATGAAAAATGCAAAATCCTACCTTAGCACACAGGACGTGCCTGTCTCGTTCTATCAGATCATCACCTTCCAGATATATTCCCCGTGCTCCTCTGGGCTGCCCAATTTTCATCCTACAGAACGAACAGACCCTTCGCACCAATGCATAATTGGACCTCTGGAACTCCCTGCCACAAGTACTAAAGGCAGAGTGGCGTGGGTGGACCAAAATGCTCAAGAAAAGGAATTTAAATCTCTAGAGAAGAATGAAATTGTCTCCCAATGGGCCATTAGTCGCCTTAATAATAATAATAATAATAACAATAATAATAATTTTAATTTATAACCCACTCTCTCTCCCCGAAGGGACTCGAGGCGGGGCACAGGGAATTTAAAAATACAAATAAAAACCACAAACATAATACAATATTAAAACGAATTAAACTAAAACCCTGCGCTAAAATCCCATATAAAACTAAAACTAAGCCCCTAAAAACAGTTTAATTACCCCAGGCCAGCCAAGCAGAAGAAATGTGTTTTTAATTTTTGACGGAAGGAGCGGAGGTCCGTGGTTGTTCTAATTTCGGGGGGAAGGTCGTTCCAGAGGGTCGGGCCCGAGGGTCGGGCTTAACAAGATGCTGGCCTTCCCACTTACATATTGATTAGGGAATACCCTCTCCCCATCTATAGGGGGTTATTTATATCAGGACTAACTAATTCCGTCCCAGTTCAGATGCCTAAGCATTTTGCTGAGTTTGGAGTGCAGGATGATGATGATGATGATGATGATGATAATAACAACAACAACAACAACAACAACAACAACAATGTGCTATGTTATCCATGCAGCAAGGAAAAATGGAAAAAACAGAAGGCATAGAACTGGGAAATGGAAATATAGTGAAAGCAATAGCAAAGGATGATGGTTACAAGTACCTAGGCATATTGGAAGCAGACAAGATCTTGAATGAAAAAGTCAAAGAGTCAACCCAAAAGGAATACATCAGGAGGGTCCGCAAAATATTAAAATCAAAGCTGGATGCCGGAAACATAATTAAAGCCATTAATACATGGGCAGTTCCAGTGATACGCTATTCAGCTAGAATCATCAACTGGACTCTGGCTGAACTGGAAAACCTGGACCGGAAAACACGCAAACTTTTGAATATATACCAGGGATGGCGAACCTTTTTTGGCTTGCGTGCCAAAAGCGAGGGGAGTGCAGGGGGGGTCGTGCATGGGCGTGCCACACCCATAATGCTATGTGCTTTTGGCACGTTTTTTGCACCCTCCCCAGGCTCCAGAGGCTTTCTAGGAGCCTGGGGAGGGTGAAAACAGCTTCCCCACCAACTCCAGAGGCTTCAGGGAAGCTCCTGAAGCCTCCAGAGGGCCAAAAACGGCCTCAAAAGAAGGCCTACATCAGCTGGCCAATGCACACATGCGCACTGCAGCTGGCAGGGCAACGCCTCGCGTGCCCTAAGGAATGGCCCCGCGTGCCACCTGTGGCACCCGTGCCATAGGTTCGCCATCACCGATATATACCATGCTTTACATCCACGAAGTGACATTGACAGGTTGTACCTGCCAAGAAAAACAGGGGGCAGGGGGCTATTGCAAATCCATCAAACTGTAGAAGAAGAAAAACAAAGTTTGAATGATTATGTGAACCAAAGTACAGAAAGATTGCTGCAGGCTGTAATGTAAAAATGGAGAACAGCATAAAAACAACAGAAACAAAAGCAGAATATAAGGAAAAACAGCTGGATGACAGATTAAATAGATGGAAGACCAAGGCTTTGCATGGACAGCACTTGAAAAACATGGAAGGAAAATGTGATGACAACTTGACATGGACATGGCTTAAGATGGGAACTATCAAGAAAGAAACGGAAGGTTTAATACTGGCCGCTCAAGAACAAGCACTACAAACTAATGCCATGAAAGCGAAGATTCAAAAATCCACTGACAACCCAAACTGCCAACTTTGTAATAACAAAGTCGAAACTGTTTCACATTTAATATGTGAATGCAGCAAAATCACACAAACTGATTACAAAGCTAGACACGACCGAGTTGCTAAATTAATCCACTGGTCATTATGTAAAAAATATGGTTTACCTGTATCCAGAAAGTCTTGGGAACACAAAGTAGAAAAGGTTATCGAGAATGAGAGGGTGAAGATCTTGTGGGACTTTCGAATACAAACAGACTGTCATTTGGAGCACAACACACCAGATATCACGGTTACAGAGGGCCGAAGTGTACAGTTCATTGATATCGCTGTTCCTGGAGATGCCAGAGTCGAAGAAAAAGAACTAGAAAAAATCATGAAATATCGCGACCTGGCCATCGAAACCACACTGCTATGGATGAAGCATGTCAGAGTGACACCCATTGTCATCGGGGCACTTGGCACCATGTCCAAGAATTTTAAGAAATATCTCAGCAAATTGCAGCTTCCTGCAATAACACCAGCGGAACTGCAAAAAACGGCGCTACTTGGCACATGTTATATTCTACGAAGATACTTGGTTGATACCTAGGATGCTGGCAGCAAACTGTATCAACAATTAGCACCAGTCAATAGTATTTGTAAATGTTCAGTTGGCTGAGTTTTATGAATAAAGTAAATAATAATAATGATGATGATGATGATGATGATGTATGGTTCATTGACATTGCAATACCTGGTGATGTACAAATTGAAAATAAACAGCAAGAAAAAACCACAAAATACTGGGACTTGCAAATTGAAGTTGAGCGACTATGGAAGAGAAAGTCGTGTGTTATCCCGATTGTGATTGGAGCCCTTGGAGCAATACCTAGGGGACTGCCTCGCTATGTGGAGGTTCTAGGTTTGCCGGACTTGAGCATTCTGACTCTACAACGGGCCACCCTGCTTGGAACAGCTTCTATCCTCCGACGTTACCTTGACAGTTCCTAGGTCCTTGGTTAGGACTCGAGCTGTTGCGCTACCAACCAGCCCCAAAGGCTGTGAATCTCACCAAAGATTAACCACAGAATAATAATAATGTATTATTACACCGGATCTCATCTTTGTCTCCGGCCAGTGGAAGAGTGATCTGGGTTTAGGGGACATAGTCATCACGCCCTTGTCATGGTCAGACCACTCACTTCTCCGGCTCGACTTTCCAACCACCACCCCCCTCCGCGGGGAGGCGGAACCCGGGTCTCCAATTTGGTTCCGCCCCAGGCGCCTGATGGACCCGGATGGGTTCCAGACGGCGCTTGGGCCATTTCCTGTACCCCCGACCCGCGCCCCGATCGAGGACCTTGTGGTCGCATGGAATATTGCGACCACGGGAGCCTTGGATCGGGTCGCGCCCTTGCGGCCTCTCTTGCGGCGGCGAGTCACCACGGCTCCCTGGTTTACCGAGGAGCTGAGGGTGATGAAACGCCGCAAGAGATGCCTAGAGAGAAGATGGAGGTCTACCCGTTCTGAATCTGACCGGACACAGGTAAGAGCCCATTTACGGACTTACATTGTGGCGCTGAGAGTGGCCAAACGTCATCATTGTGCCACCCTCATAGCATCCGCAGAAAACCGCCCTGCCGCCCTGTTTAGGGTGACCCGCTCCCTCCTTCAACAGAGGGTGCGGGAAGCCCCGCTACAGGGCAGAGCAGAGGAATTTGTGATTTTTCTGCAGGAGAAAATCGCTCAGATACAGAACGAGCTAGCCCCCATTGATGGCCCAGTGGGGTGCCACGAGACAGATCTTGTTTGGGAGGAGTTTGACTCCGTTACTTCCGAGGATATGGACAGGTTATGTGGGCGACTGCGAGCCACCACATGTTTATTGGACCCGTGTCCCTCCTGGCTTGTACTGGCATCCTGGGAGGTGACACGAGGCTGGCTCCAAGAGGTTATCAACGCATCCTTGAGTGAGGGTTCCTTGCCTGCCTCCCTAAAAGAGGCTATGGTGAGGCCCCTCCTCAAGAAGCCCTCTTTGGATCCAGCTCTTTTGAACAACTATCGTCCAGTCTCCAACCTTCCCTTCTTGGCGAAGGTTGTTGAGAGTGTGGTGGCACAACAGTTTCCCCGTCACCTGGAGAAAGTTGAGTATCTAGATCCGCGCCAGTCCGGCTTTCGGCCCGGGCATAGCACCGAGACGGCATTGGTCGCGTTGGTTGATGATCTCTGGAGGGCCAGGGATGGGGGTTGTTCCTCCATCCTGGTCCTATTAGACCTCTCGGCGGCTTTCGATACCATCGACCATGGTATCCTATTGCATCGGTTGGGGGGGTTGGGGGTGGGAGGCACCGTTTTACGGTGGTTCTCCTCCTACCTCTCTGGCCGATCGCAATTTGTGTTGGCAGGAGAGCAGAGGTCGACCTCGAGACCCCTCACATGTGGGGTCCCTCAGGGGTCGGTCCTCTCGCCTCTCCTGTTCAACACATATATGAAGCCGCTGGGTGAGATCATCCGTGGTTTTGGGGTAGAGTATCATCTCTACGCTGATGATACGCAGCTGTATATATCTACCCCAAACCACCCCAACGATGCCGTAGCGGTGATGTGCCAGTGCCTGGAAGCCGTGCGGATCTGGATGGGAAGTAACGGACTCAGGCTCAACCCGACCAAGACCGAGTGGCTGTGGTTTCCGGCTGCCCGATTCAACCAGCTGACTCCATCGCTGGCCATAGGGGGCGAACATCTTGCCCCTGTGGATGGGGCACGCAACTTGGGTGTCCTCCTAGATGCCCGGCTGTCCATGGAAGATCAAGTGACAGCCGTGGCTAGGAGGGCGTTTTACCAGGTTCGCCTGGTTCGCCAGTTGCGCCCCCTATTGGATCGGGACGCCCTTCGCACAGTCACTCATGCTCTCGTGACATCCCGACTGGACTATTGTAACTCTCTCTACATGGGGCTTCCCTTGAGGTGCACCCGGAGACTGCAGATGGTCCAGAACGCAGCCACGCGGCAATCCTGGGTACCTCTAGGTTTACCCATGTAACATCTCTCCTGCGCGAGCTGCACTGGCTGCCTGTCGTCTTCCGGGTGCGCTTCAAGGTGTTAGTTATCATCTTTAAAGCGCTCCATGGCTCGGGACCTAGCTACTTGCGGGATCGGATCCTGCCCCATACATCCTCACGGCCGATTTGCTCCCACAGAGAGGGACTTCTCCGGGTGCCGTCCACTAGACTTTGTCAGCGGGCGATGCCCAGGGGAAGGGCTCTCTCTGTGGTGGGCCCTGCCCTCTGGAATGACCTTCCCCCCGACATTAGAATGACCACGGACCTCCGCTCCTTCCGTCTGAAATTAAAAACATATTTTTTCTGCTTGGCCGGCCTAGGGTAGTCTCTCTCTATGGGGTTTTAGCTGTATAGTGGGAATTTTAGCTTAGATTGGGTATTTTAGCACAGGTACTATTTAATTTGTTTTTAAGATGTCTTTGATTGTATATTTATGGTTTTAGTTTCCCTGTGCACCGCTCCGAGTCCCTACGGGGAGAGGAGCGGTCAAGAAATTAAACTATTATTATTATTATTATTATTATTATTATTATTATTATTATTATTATTTGTCAGTGCACAACATATGTACAATGAGATTGTTGAGCTCTCTCAGTACATTCCCCCAACACAATACAACAAACTCCCCCTGAAAATGATGCACGCCAAATCCAGATCCACAAAAAGTTACACATTGAAAATTTTGGATGTGCACCCCAAAACAATCCAGGTTCAAACCTCCACCCATATCTGTCACAATATCCCTCTAGTTCTGGCTAAAATCTTCACACAAGATAATTCTAACCCAAATCTTTGGTAAATTACTCCAAATTGGGTACAGGTAGTTCCTGATTTGCAACCATTCATTTAGTGACCGTTGCAAGTTATTGCAGTGTGATAAAGTGATTTGTGACCATTTTTCACCCTTACAACTGCGGGTCATATAATTAAAAATTAGATGCTTGGCAACTGGCATGTCCTTATGACAGTTGCACTATCCCCAAATCATGTGATCACCATTTGCGACCTTTCCCAACCAGTTTCCAACAAGCAAAGTCAATGGGGGAAGCCAGATTCACTTAACACCCATGGGATTCACTTAACAACTCCAGTGATTTGCTGGCAAAAAAGTTGTAAAATGAGGCACAACTCAATTAACATCTGTCTGCTTAGCAATAAAAATTTGAAGCTCTATTGTGGTCATAAACCGAGGACCACTTGTAAAAGTAGTGGTTCTTTGCGTTACAACACACAAACGCACAATTACCCATCACAAAGGGTACATTAAAACTGACTTGAAGATTGCTATGTATGTTATGTTTGAAAATCTTCCAAAACACAATGAAATGACCAATGCTAATACTCATTCAGTGACATTTGTTTTCATAATACGGTGCAGATAATCCTTGATTTATGACCACCATTGAGCCCAAAGTTTCTGTTGTTAAGTAAGACAGTCGTTAATTGAATTTAGCTCCATTTTACTATCTTTCTTGCTACAGTTGTGAATCACTGCAGCTATTAGCAATAACGTTAAGTCAACCTGGCTTCCCATTGACTTTGTTTCAGGTGGTCCCAAAAGGGGATCACACAACCCTGGGATGCTGCAACCGTCATAAATATGAGTCAGTTGCCCAGCGTCTGAATTTTGATTACATGACTGTAGAGATGCCACAATTGGTTGTAAGTGTGAAAAAGGTTTATAAGTCATGTTTTTTCAGTGCCGTTATAACTTCCAACAGCCACTACATGTAAATGCTGTAACTTGAGGACCACCTCAAGTTACGACCATCCGTTCAGCGACTGCCCAAAATCAAAACGTTGCTGAAGGAAGGGACTGACCACCGGTCCTTGAAGTGTGATACGTCGTTCTGAGCATGAAGTGGAAAAAATTGGGGACTTTTAAAGACCGAAGCAACAGCTGGCTTCATGGGACCAAGCCATAGCTGGCCCAATTGTGGTTTATAAACAATGCACATTTGGCAAGGTTCGTGGAACAAGCCAAAATCCAAATAACTCTGCTTGAATGTGGAAATGTCAGATCACACATAATATTTCAAACAGCCAGCTTAGTTTAGAGAGGCAGGCAGTCTGTTTTTTTTTGTAGGGGGGGCTGCAAATGCAGGAAAGTTGACTTTTTTTTTGGGTAAACCATGATTATGATTTAACCATTATGATTAAGCTGGTTGGACTCCAAAGCTGTGCTGGCTATTTCTTGGGGGGGAAACCACCATTTTGAAAGAATCAAAATGGTGGTTTTCCCCCCAACCTTGGTGAACTTTAAGATGGGCGGACTTCAACTCCCAGAAAGAATCAAAATGGTGGTTTCCCCCCCAACCTTGGTGAACTTTAAGATGGGCGGACTTCAACTCCCAGAAAGAATCAAAATGGTGGTTTTCCCCCCAACCTTGGTGAACTTTAAGATGGGCGGACTTCAACTCCCAGAATTCCCCAGCCAGCTATGCTGGCTGGGGAATTCTGGGAGTTGAAGTCCCCCCATCTTAAAGTTCCTAAGGTAGATATAAACACCCCCACAACTTTTGTTCCAAATGTCTACAGTTCAGCGCCGAGTTCAGATCTTTCCCTCTGCCTGGCTGAGCATTCACACACGCAATCCCTTCCCCACAAAACACAACAGCCCTCGTATTTACACAACGGCACTAAGCAAGTTAGTCTGGATCCAGGAGGCTGCCAGTTGGTTCTGGGTGAAGTCAGAAAAGAGGTTTGTTTTGGGAAAGGCAGGTTAAGGGTGTCCTGTGAATGGAGGGATTTTATTGTGTTAGAAAGGGAGAGGTGAGCAGCCTTCAAAGCCAAAGAGCAGGGATCCTGGGCTTGTTTTGCCCCAAATGCAAGGGGGAACGTCCCCCACCCACCCACCCAGGCCCCAGCTGGTCTCAATAAAACAGGCGGCAGCAATATAAGAAATGACGAACGAGGCTCCACAGCAAATTGGTAAAGTATGAGTTTCTTAGAAGGGTCCTAGAAGTTTTCCTTCCCCAGGAATGCAAACAAGGACCAAAGAGATAAGGAGGAGGGGAAGGGGAGCACGTTTACCGGGAAGAAAACTTTCCAATTCTGTGGGGCTCCCCAAAGGACCCCCCCAGGAAAAAGTCCTAGGGAGGAAGGAAAGGAAGGAAGGAAGGAGGAAAGGAAAGAGGAGAAGAAGGAAAGAAGAAGGAGGAAAGGAAGGAAGGAGGAAAGGAAACAGAAGGAAAGAAGGAAAGGGAAGGAAAGAAGGAAGGAGGAAAGAAAGGGAAGGAAAGAATGGAAGGAAGGAAGGAAGGGGGAAGGGAAGGGAAGAAGGGAAGAAAGGAAGGAAGGGAAGAAGGGAAAAAAGGAAGGGAAGGAAGGAAGGAGGAAAGGAAAGAGAAGAAGGAAAGAAGGAGGAAAGGAAGGAAGGAGGAAAGGAAACAGAAGGAAAGAAGGAAAGGGAAGGAAAGAAGGAAGGAGGAAAGAAAGGTAAGGAAAGAATGGAAGGAAGGAAGGGAAGGAAGGGGGAAGGGAAGTAAAGGAAGAAAGGAAGAAAGGAAGGGAAGAAAGGAAGGAAAGGAAGGAAGAAAGGAAGGGAAGGAAGGAAGGAAGGAGGAAGGGAAGGAAAGAAGGGAAGAGAAGGAAAGAAGGTGAGGAAGGAAGGACAGAAAGGAAGAGAAGGAAGAAAGGAGGAAAGGAAGGAAGGGAAGGAAGGGAAGGAAAGAAGGGAAGAGAAGGAAAGAAAGAAAGAAAGAAAGAAAGAAAGAAAGAAAGTGCTTACAACAAGTTTAAGGGGAGTAGAAGAAGAGAGCAAAACTTTCCCCACTCCTATATAACAAAAATGGCAAAAGATAAAAGCAGGAGAAATGATTGCTACAGGGACTCGGATGGAAATCAATCAGCCCATCAATCAATCAATCAATCAGCCAGCCAATCAATCAATCAATCAGCCAACCAACCAATCAATCTATCAGTCAGCCAAACAATCAGTCGGCCCGTCAATCAGACAGTCAATCAATCCATCAAGGACTCGTCCTTTGGAGGGGAGACGCAAAGCCAGGAAGCGGGGGCTCCGGATCCCCTTCCCCCCCCCCCCCCAAAGAGAGAGGCATTCGGGGAGGGTCCGAATTGAGGAGCCAGGGGTGGGGGGGCGTGAGAAAGTGGGGCTCCCCTCTCTGGTCCCGCGTGGAGGGAGGGAGGGGGGGGCTCCTTACCGACCACCAGGCACAGCACATCCAGCGCCACGAACAGCTTGGTGCGCTCCATCGCGCTGCGCCCGCCGCTTCTGCGATCCAGAGGCTCACATCGCGCAAGGAGCCGGCCGAAAGACGAGCCCCAGCGCCGCCGCCGCCGCTGCAGCTTTGGGAAGGGAGGAAGCCGAGAGGCGGAGCCGGCCGGGTGGGTGAGATCGGCCGGGGTGGGGTGGGGGAAAAGCACCGCCCTCGCCTCGCCTCGCCTCGCTTCTCTCCTTCGGGGCGAGGCGCAGGGCCGGCCTTAAGCCGCTCCCGCGAGCCGCGCTCCGAGCATGTGCAGAGTGCCTCGCTCTTGCGACCCGCAACTTGGGATCAGCTGACAGCCTCCCCCCCCCCACCTGTTGGGAAGAGCCAGCGGGCGGAAGGCGTTTGAGGAACCGAGGTTCCTGAGCACGTCAAGAGTGACGTGGGATTTCAAGGAGGAGGAATAGAGTAGAATAGAATAACTGAGTTGGAAGGGACCTTGGAGGTCATCTAGTCCAACCCCCTGCCTAGGCAGGAAACCCTATGCAGTTTCAGACAAATGGCTGGCCAACATCTTGAAGACTTCCAGTGTTGGGGCATTCACAACTTCTGGAGGCAACTTCTGTTCCACTGATTCCTTGTTCTCCCTGTCAGGAAATTTCACCTCAGTTCTAAGTTGCTTCTCTCCTTGATTAGTTTCCACCCATTGCTTCTTGTCCTGCCCTCAGGTGCCTTGGAGAATAGTTTGACTCCCTCTTCTTTGTGGCAACCCCTGAGATATTGGAAGACTGCTATTATGTCTCCCCTTTCATTAACCTGCATTCAGTTTTGGTTGCCACGATGTAGAAAAGATGTGGAGACTCTAGAAAGAGTGCAGAGAAGAGCAACAAAGAGGATGAGGGGATGGAGGCGAAAACCTATGAAGAACGGTTGCAGGAACTGGGCATGTCTAATTTAATAGAAAGAAGGACCAGGGGAGACATGATAGCAGTCTTCCAATATCTCAGGGGTTGCCACAAAGAAGAGGGAGTCAAGCTATTCTCCAAGGCACCTGAAGGCAGGACAAGAAGCAATGGGTGGAAACTAATCAAGGAGAGAAGCAACTTAGAATGGAGGAGAAATTTCCTGACAGTTACAACAATTAATGAGTGGAACAGAAGTTGCCTCCAGAAGTTGTGAATGCCCCAACACTGGAAGTCTTTAAGAAGATGTTGGATAGCTATTTGTCTGAAACGGTATAGGGTTTCCTGCCTAGGCAGCGGGTTGGACTAGATGACCTCCAAGGTCCCTTCCAACTCTGCTATTGTCTTGTAAACAAAAAGGAAAAGGTAAAGGTTCCCCTCACACATATGTGCTAGTCGTTCCCGACTCTAGGGGACAGTGCCCATCTCTGTTTCAAAGCCAAAGAGCCAGCGCTGTCCGAAGAAGTCTCCGTGGTCATGTGGCCAGCATGACTAAACGCCAAAGGCGCACGGAACGCTGTTCCCTTCCCACCAAAGGGGGTCCCTATTTTTCTACTTGCATTTTTTACGTGCTTTCGAACTGCTGGGTTGGCAGAAGCCGGGACAAGTAACGGGAGCTCACTCCGTTACACAGTGCTAGGGATTCGAACCGCCGAACTGCTGACCTTCTGATTGACAAGCTGAGCATCTCAGCCACTGAGCCTCCGCTTCTCATCTCATTAAACTAGACCAGGGGTGGGCAAACTTTGCAACTTTAAGTCTGAAGGACTTCAGCTTCCAGAATTCTCCAGCCAGCAAAGCTGAACTCGACATATCCAGTTCCTGCAACTGTTCTTTATGTTTCAACCTCCAGCTCCCCTAAGAATGGAGAACTGAGTGGGTTTTTTTCCCCCATAGCCCGAAAGACCTGGCAGTTGTAGAGTGAGGACGAAGGCCCCCCCCCCCACAACCCTTTCTCTCTTCTGTTTCGATTGTCGATTTTATCACAGGTGGTCCTTGACTCACGACCCCAACTGAGCCTCGATGTCTCAGTGGATAAGCGAGACATGGCCGTTTTACAAGCTTTCTTGCCACCGTTGTTAAGTGAATCGCTGCGGTTGTTGTTCAGGTTTTAAAGGCAGTGGTTACGTGAATCTGGCTTCCCCCTTGACTTGGCTTGTTAGAAAGTTGCAAAAGGGGATCGCGTAACCCCGGGGACACTGCGACCGTCATAAATATGAATCAGTTGGTCGTCAGAAGGTCATAAAAAGGGATCGTGTGACCCCGGGACACTGTAACCGTCATAAATGCAAGTTAGTTGCCAAGTGCCTGAACTTTGATCCCGTGACCAAGGGGAGGCTGCAGCGTGAAAAATGGTCGTAAGTCATTTATTCAGTGCCGTTGTAACTTTGAACCGTCACTAAGCGAGCTGTTGTAGGTTGAGGACGGTCTTTAGAAGTGCTTGTGAAGGAGAAAGTTTTGTTTTAATGATTTCCAGAAAATTTGGGGATCTCAAATGCCGGAGCCCCCTGTGATGGTGCTCATTCTTTTTCCCCACTTCTGATTGTCAGGAAGGAAAGGTTCCCACCAGGTGATCCACAAAGAATCCCCCACTCAAAAGGCGAATATTTGTCGCTCATGACTGAAATGAGGATCCTTGGTGCTCTCTGACCTTGCTTGCTTGATTTCTTGCAGACATTTTGATACCTTAAGTCAGGAGTGTCCAAACCTGGGAACTTTTAAGACTTGTGGACTTCAACTCCCAGAATTCCCCAGCCAGCCGGCTGGCTGGGGAATTCTGGGAGTTGAAGTCCACAAGTCTTAAAGTTGAAGTCCACACGTCTTAAAACTTGGGAACTTGTGGACTTCAACTCCCAGAATTCCTCAGTCAGTTGGCTGGCTGGGGAATTCTGGGAGTTGAAGTCCACAAGTCTTAAAGTTGAAGTCCACAACTCCAGAAGTCTTAAAAGTTCCCAGGTTTGGACACCCCTGACTTAAGTGGTGACGTCATCGGGGCTAGTCAGTAACCTCGTTTGGGCAATCTGGTTTGATATAGCCTAGTTTGGGTAATGAACCTCCTGCAAGAAAACAAGCATGCTGTTTCTCCACTCTTTAAAATCAGGAACGGAATAATTCAGAGCAGCCGCCAAACACGCCCTTCCACCTGGCTCTTCAGAAAAGAGGAAGACGAGAAACGCATTGATGCACACGGACAAAGGATTTCTTATTAGCATCCCTTTGATTTTGATCCCGCCCAATCCTGTAGCATTCTGGAGGCTGTGGGGGGACGGGGGACTCTCGGCAACTAAGAGCATGTGCAGAGTGCCATGCTTTCCTGATGGAGAGTTAACCGGTTGTTAAACCCTTAGGATCCCACCCCTGGGTTTAATTGTCTTGGGATCAGGTAGATCCCCAGCCGTCTTTGGCAGGGGTGGTATCAGTGATGAAATCTAATCCCTCCCCCTTACTGGTTCTGTGGGCGTGGCTTTGTGGGCGGAGTCATGTGGCTGGGTGGGCGTGGCCAACCTTTTTTCACTTTCATCTATTTTTTTAGTTTTTTAAAGCCTTTTTTTTACCTGCTTATCTGCCTGAACCAGGGGTCTGCAAAGTCGGCTCTTTTAAGTCTGGTGGACTTCAACTCCCAGAATTCCCCAGCCAGGCTGGCTGGGGAATTCTGGGAGTTGAAGTCCACCAGACTTAAAAGAGCCGACTTTGCAGGCCCCTGGCATGAACCAACAGGGAAAAATGCTTAACAAGCGGGAAAATTACTACTGGTTTGCAACACCAAGGACAATCATCCCAAACCGGTTTGACCGAACTGGACCAAACTGGGAGGATTTCACCCCTGGGTGGTGTACACTTACCTTCCCTACTGGTTTGCAAATGTGAGCGTGCGTGCACACTTGCTTTGCTCACACGCATCACCTCCGCACATGCGCTTTGGCAAAAAAGGGGGATGCCATAGAGCCGGGGTGGGTGGGTGTGGCCACCCACAATTTCCGCTACCACTGGGCGAACCGGTCCGAACAGGTAGAACACCACCTCGGGTCTTCGCTCAAGCCAAGTCCATGGGGTGCAGGGAGCCGGATTTGCTTAAAGACTGCAGCGATTCGCCTAACAAAGTGTGGTTTTAAAAAAAAGTTGTAAAACTGGGAGCGACTTGTTGTATAGTCACATCGCCTTGCGGTGGAAATTCTAGTGCCGATTGTGGCTTCTAAGTTGAGGTCCACCTGTAGAACAACCAGCCTTAGATAATAGGGCAATGAAGATACCGAAATGGGGTATCTTTGGGGAGAGTTTTTGCCTTTTAGGATCAACTCTGAACACTAAATCAAGAAATACAGACGTATATATTGCTTCATAGTGGTTTGCAACCCTCTCTAAGCGGTTTACAAAGTCAGTGTCTTGCCCCCAGCAATCCGGACCCTCATTTTACCAATCTCGGAGGAATGGAAGGATAAGTCAAACCTTGAGCCGGTCAGGATTGAACTCATGGCAGTGGGCAAGGTTATCTTGCAATACTGGATTCTCACCACTGCACTATCAGGGCTCTTGAGAGAGGGGGTGGGGGAGAGATTGTAGATAGATTGAAGAGAGAGAGAGATAGGGATAGATAGATAGATAGATAGATAGATAGATAGATAGATAGATAGATAGATAGATAGATAGATAGATATGATAGAGATAGAGATGATAGATAGATAGATAGATATGATATAGATAGATAGATAGATAGATATGATATAGATAGAGATGATAGATAGATAGATAGATAGATAGATAGATAGATAGATATGATATAGATAGATAGATAGATAGATAGATAGATAGATAGATAGAGATGATAGATAGATAGATAGATAGATAGATAGAATGATAGAATGATAGAATGATAGATGACAGATATAGATAGATGATAGATTAAATAGAGATAGATGATAGATCGAGAGAGAGAGAGAGTTAGACAGACAGAGATAGAGATGATGATGATAGATAGATAGATAGATAGATAGATAGACAGATAGATAGATAGATGATAGAATGATAGATGACAGATATAGATAGAGAGATAGATTAAATAGCGAGAGAGAGAAAGAAAGAAAGAGATAGACAAACAGATAGATAGATGATAGATGATAGATTGATATAGATAGATAGATAGATAGATAGATAGATAGATAGATAGATAGATAGATAGATAGATATAAATAGATATAGATATAGATAGATAGATAGAGGTGGATAGATAGATAGATAGATAGATAGATAGATAGATAGATAGATAGATAGATAGATAGATAGATAGATAGATAGAAATAGAGATAGATAGATAGATAGATATAGATAGAGGGACAGAGACAAAGAGAGACAGAGAGAGAGTTGATAGCAATAGCGCTTAGACTTATATATCGCTTCACAGTGCTTTACAGCCCTCTCTAAGCGGTTTACAGAGCCCGCCTCTTGCCCCCAACAATCTGGGTCCTCATTTTATCGTCCTTGGAAGGATGGAAGGCTGAGTCAACCTTGAGCCGGTCAGGATTGAACTCCTGGCAGTGGGCAGAGTCCGCCTGTAATACTCCATTCCAACTGCTGCGCCACCACGGCTACAGATGTATACTTGGTAGAGCAGCCATGAAATCCTTGGGGGAAAAATACTCAGATGCTGGGATGCGTCTGGCCCTACAAGGATTGGAGTCATGCAAACCATCATACTTGCCCTCTTGTTCTTGCACCCAAGTCATATGCAGAACCTTCCAGCCAAGCAATCATTGTCCATCTCAGCTTCCCCGTGTACGGGTAGTCCTCAACTTACAACAGCACTGAAAAAAAGTGACTTATATCCATTGTGCCGTCCCTATGGCCATGTGATCAACATCCAGGCGTTTGGCAAGTGGTTCATATTTACGACGGTTGAAGGGTCCCGGGGTTACGTGATCAACTTTTGCAACCTTCTGACGAGCCAAGTCAATGGTGGAAGCCAGATTCGCTGCATGACCGTGCTACTAAATTACCGTATTTTCCAGAGTATAAGACGTACCTTTCCCCCCTAAAAGAGGGTTAAAATTTGGGTATGTCTTATACACTGAATGTAGCCCCCACCAACCCACCGCCCCCCACACTTTGGCCTCTGCCTCCCAGGAATTTACCTCCTTGCAGCAAATGGGAAAATGGGGTTTACGGAGGCTGCAATAGGCTATAGCAATCCCTGCAGCCTGAAACAGCTCATGATCGGGAGGCCCGCTTAAACTTAAAACTGTTTGCTCCATGAGGCAAATTGCTGGGAGGCAGAAGCAGATTTTTTTTTTCTTGTGCTAATCAGGCTGTTTGTTGCAAGGAGGTAAGTCCATAACTATAAATGCCTATAAAATGTTCAAATTATTAGACATATTTTTTTAAAGACTGCTTTATTCTTGTTCTAGACCGCTTAACAAAACGAAGAAGCTTTTTAAAATAAATCATCTGAAGACGCCCCGTGCTATTGTATCTCTTTTTAAATAGCAGAGAATAATGTATACTTCCAGAAAGCACATCAATTTTAGCAGCATCTGTAAAAGTATAGTCTGAAATGTAACACCACAAACAGTGTATATTGTCTGTGCTGTTTGCTGTTTGTTGCATGAAGGCAAATTCCTGGGAGGCAGAGGCAGATTTTTTTCCCTCTTGTTTTCCTCCCCAAAATCTAAGTGCGTCTTATACTTCGGGGCGTCTTATACTCTGAAAAATACAGTGACCGCAGTGATTCATTTAACAACGTAACAAGAAAGGCCACCAACTCCCTTCATAACTGCCTTGCTTAGCAACAAGAATGTTGGCTCGGTTGTGGTTGCAAGTCAAGGACTGAGCTAACTGGTTCGCTGTTCTTACTGGCTTAACCACTTTATAATCGGGGCCTAACAAAGAAATACATCCTTAGATACGGATCTATACGTTAGTTTCAAGTTGGCTGCAGTTCTGCTTGGTTTCAGCTTCTTGGCAATATGCAAATCTATGCGGTGCGGTTTGCAAGCCACAAGTTATGACTTAGTGGGATTCTAGACTCGGTTAAAGCTGGGTTGATCCCTCTTGTCTCTGCAGGAAAAGATAATGATAAGGCACAACATGGGTTTTGCCTGCAGGCCATGTGTGTGACGGAGCCGAAGAATTCTGTTTTGTTACCCTGGGTTGAATCAGCAGAAATGTAGTTTCCAAAACATGGGAAGTCATTATTCTTTCTTCTGTGATGGCCAGGATCCATCCTAATAATGCCATGGTTCCCAACCCGAGCCATTTAAAGATGTGCGGACTTCAACTCCCAGAACACCCCGGGCAGCAAGGTATTCTGGGAGTTGAAGTCCATGCGCCTTAGAATCGCTAAGATTAGGCAAACATTGTCTAATGCATTGTCTAATGCAGCTATCTGCGAGAGCTATCTGTGAGATCGCATCCTACCCCATACATCCCTCCGACCGATCCGCTCCCACAGAGAGGGACTTCTCCGGGTGACGTCCACTAGGCAATGCCAGCGGGCGACGCCCAGGGGAAGGCCCTTCTCTGTGGCGGGCCCAGCTCTATGGAACGACCTACCCCCCGACCTCAGAACAACCACGGACCTCTGTGCCTTCTGACAAAAGCTCAAGACTTATCTTTTCCAACAGGCCGGCGTGGCCTAACCTACCTTCCAGCCTTTTTAGTCTGATCATCTAAATTGTTTTAATTGGTTTTTTTTTAAGGGGTTAGTTTTTAGGATTTTAGGTTTTTAGCACAGGGATAAATTGTTTAATTTGATTTTATATATTTATGATGTAGTTATGTTTGTACGTTTTTAACTCCCCTGTGCACCGCCCCGAGTCCCTTCGGGGAGAGGGAGCGGTCTACAAATTAAATTTTATTATTATTATTATTATTATTATTATTATTATTATTATTATTATTATTATTATTATTATTATTATTTCTCAACCTTGATGAGTTTAAGATGAGCGGACTTCAACTCCCAGAATTCCCCAGTCAGCATGAAGTTGAAGTCCGCTCGTCTTAAACTCGCCAAGGTTGAGAAACACTGGTCTAATGCAATGGTTCCCAACCTTTTTTTGGCCCCACCTAAGCATCTCTAAAATCCTGGTGCCACCCCACGCCGCCGTGACCTATAACTCTTACTTTACTCAAAAGGTAAACTCTACTCACATGGAGGAAGCCTAAAAGACCATTAACCTGGTTTAAACAAGGTTCAAATTGCCCCCTATTAAAAATCAAATTGCCCTCCTGTGGGGCGTGGGGCCCCATGTTGGGAACCACTCAGGGCTTGGTTCCTGCCAGTTCTAGCTTCTTCTATGGAAGAGGTTCCTCAAATCTCCAGGGCCGTTCAGAACCGGTTCCAGCTCCCTCCCCCTGCCCGTCCGCCCATCATCCAGAGGAAGAGCGAGAGGAGGGATTCTGGGAGTTGAAGTCCACAAGTCTTACAGATCTCAAGTTTGAACACCCCTGGGGGGTTTTTTCCCCTAAAGCAGGGGTGTCCAAACTTGGGAATTTTAAGACTTGTGGACTTCAACTCCCAGAATTCCGCAGCCAGCCATGCTGGCTGGGGAATTCTGGGAGTTGAAGTCCACAAGTCTTAAAGTTCCCAAGTTTGGACACCCCGGCCCTAAAGGGTTAGGGGTGCTTCAAATGCCAGAGTTTCTGAGCCAACATTTTGGTTGCTAAGCAGGTGCGTTGTTAAGTGAGTTTCACCACATTTTACAAGTTGGCCACTCCCACCCAGTCACATGACTGCCAAGCCACTCCCACCTGGTCACATGCCCGGCAAGCCACTCCCACTCGGCCACATAGTTGGCAAGCCACTCCCACCCAGTCACATGGCTGGCAAGCCACTCCCACCCGGTCACATGGCTGGCAAGCCACTCCCACAGAGCAGGCCACACCCACAGAAGAGGTTCTCAAAAATTTTGAAACCCACCACTGGAGCCACTGGACTAAGGGGATCTCAGCTCTGCCCCAAAGGATCCTTCTAAAAAAAACCATTGGCTTGCTTTCCCACTCCCCAAAAAACCACAACATAATCTCCTTGCCCCCTCCCACACAAACCTATGGGGAGGGGGAGTTGGACTACAAGCCCCATGATGCAGTGGTGGGTTTCTGCAGGCTCGCAACTACTCGCGAGAGCCGGTTGGTGAAATTTAGAGAACCGGTGAGAGGGGGTTCCACCGGCATACCTGGAAGTAAATATGGCCCGCCGCTGCCAGTGACCCAATGGGAAGGAAAGGAAAGGAAAGGAAGGAAGGGAGGAAGGAAGGAAGGAAGGAAGGAAGGAAGGAAGAAAGAAAGAAAGAAAGAAAGAAAGAAAGAAAGAAAGAAAGAAAGAAAGAAAGAAAGAAAGAAAGAAAGAAAGAAAGAATTTATCATCACAATTGAGTCCAAAATTTTGGTTGCTAAGCAAGAGCGTTGTTAAATGAGTTTCACCACATTTTAAAAGGTGGCCACTCCCACCCTGTCACATGACTGCCAAGCCACGCCCACAAAATAGGCCACACCTACAGAGTAGGTTCTAAAAAATTTGAAACCCACCACTGCCATGATGGGTGGGGATGGTGCAGAGGTGGATTCCTACCCGTTTGGGTAAGTAAGTAGTAACTTGGCCTTCCATGCCCCCGAACCGGTTCTATTGTCGTCGTCGCCATTTTGACTTTTGGTTATGCGCATGCGCGGAACAATCTTCATTGTAAAAATTTAATTTCCCCTCCTTTTCTAACGTTGTGCGCATGCGCAGACCTTTTTAGGTGGAAATGTGCATGCGGGGGTGGGTGGGTTGTGCACCGAACCGTCAGTAATGCCGACAGCAACCCACCCTTGGGATTGCGTCCTGGTTATTTGCAGAACCGCCTCCTGCCACATACCTCCATCCGACCTGTCGGCTCGCACAAGGAGGGCCTCCTCAGGGTGCCGTCTGCTGGACAATGCCGGCTGGTGACTCTCAGGGGAAGAGCCTTCACGGACCTTCGCCTCTTCCGTCGAGCATTAAAGACCTACTTCTTTCATGCAGCCGGCCTGGCATAGTTTGTTTTTACCATCGTTTTAATAGGGTTTCTTAATATTTTAGCACGGGTTAAATTTATTTAATTTAAATTTAAATTTATCCAATTGATTGTATTTATATGTATTTTATCTTTTATTATCCCTGTGCAACCGCCCTGAGTCCCAACGGGAGAGAGGGCGGCATACAAATTAAATTAATAATAATAATAATTAATAATAATCATTGTGGGAACTGTTGTAACGTTTGAGCAGGGGATTGAAACCATTTGACAGGCTGGAGTAAAGCAGTGGTTCCTAACCTGGTGGACTTCAACTCCCAGAATTCCCTAGCCAGCTAGCCAGGCTGGCTGGGAAATTCTGGGAGTTTAAGTCCACCAGCCTAAAAGAGCCAACTTTCCAGACCCCTGATCTAAATGTGTCCAGCCTTCCACTTGAAGAAAGAAAAATTGAAGCAGATTCAGAAGAGGGCAGTGTAGATTAATATTTCTGGACTTCAATGACTTTAAGAGGCATGGACGTCAATTCCCAGGATTCCTTAGCCAGCATGGCTGACTGAAGAATCTTGGGAGTTGAAGTCCACACATCTTAAAATGTTATTGAGGTTCAGAAATGTTGACCTACATGGCTGACTGGGGAATCCTGGGAGTTGAAGTCCACAACTGAGAAACACTGACTTAGATAAGGAGAACAGTGGAAATTAAAAGCAATGGAAAAAAGAACAATTAATCAGTGGAATGAATTGCCTCCAGAAGTTGTCAATGCCCCAACACTGGAAGTCTTTAAGAAGATGATGGATAACCATTTGTCTGAAACGGTATAGGGCTTCCTGCCTAGGCAGGGGTTGGACTAGAAGACCTCCAAGGTCCCTTCCAACTCTGCTATTGTATTATGGGGAGGAGTAAAATTATTTGGTTCCAAGAAGAAAAGATGGACTTGACTCCGAGAACATTCCTGAAGCGTCTGGAATTTGGGCGCAAATTCGAGAGACGATATCTCTCATTCCAGACATGGAATAACGAAGTGAAAGGAAGGAAGATCCCAAAACACCAAGAACATTTCAATGTTTGGGAACTCACAAAGATGGCAGGTTCTCCTTCGTTGGTTGCCTTCACACAACCATTTGTCAGCAATGCTTTTTTTTTTATATTGAAAAAGTTTTATTGGTTTTACAATTTTTCAATCGGGTAGGGTAAGGGATACAAAGAAATTTTGAGAGCATTCACGTCCAAGTCGTCGGCCCTACCGGGACATCAAAATAGATCATTAACAAAAAACATTTTCCGTAAACTACAAAGTGAAAGCAAGTACATATTTCTAAGTTCTCAGTTCTATGCTGTCAGTCATTTACAAAAATCCAGATGCACATGTTATACAATATTATTCAAAAAATCAAGGCAAAGTTATTTTTTAGATCTAAGTCTCTTGGCAATTGTATCTTCTATCTCTCCTTCCAGGCCCCCAGCGGGCGGGGCCGTGGCCCCCCCTGCCCCCCCTGGATCTTCCCCCAGGACAGAGGAATGTTTTTTAAGAAAGGCTTCCGCCTCAGCAACTGTTTTAATCCTCACTCTTCCTCCTTCCCAGAACACCAGCATCCCTTCGGGCGTCACCCACCTGAACCAGATCCCGTGGTCAAACAATTTTTTGGACAAGAAGGAAAATTTCCTTCTTGCTTCTCTAATCTTTCTTGGGATCTGCTTCAGGATGGCAACCTCCTTTTGTTGGTAAATTAACGGACCTCCTCTTTGCACTTTCAAGATTTCCTCTCTGGTTGACCTTCTAACAAATTTAACATGTATCTCTCTGGGTACTTCATTTATCCTGGCATATGCAGAGTTTATTCTGTAGGCTAGGTCAATGTCCCCCCTGATCTCATCCTTAGGTTTATGTAAATAGTCTGCTATAATTGTGCTCATGAGTTCAGGGAGACATTCACCAGTTTCCTCAGAAACATTCTGAAATCTCAAAAAAATATGTCATCCTTTCCATATCAATCCTAGACACATGCCCATTTATTTCCACAACCTCATTAGTAACATTTTTAATCTCTCCCTTAGCCCCCGCCAGCCCCCCTTCCAGTTCTTCATTCTTCTGTGTGTTCTCCAGCACTTGTTTCCGTGTGTCCAATAATTCCTTTTTAAAGTTGATATTTTCTGCCCTCTGGGCCTTGATTTCTTGTACCAAAGTTTGTATAACAGATTCAAGAGAGGCCATCCTTAGTTCTAAGCTTGCCAGTGCTGATTCTTGTGCCATGGTTAGCTGTTAAAGTCAGTGCCACTAAAATGGCGTTTTTTGGGTGGGGCTGTTGAGGCAAGTCAGGAGCCAAAAGTTCAGTTCAGGGTTGTAAAGTTCAGGAACCAAGAGAGAAACAGTTTTCCAGATCAATAATTATAATAATGAAGGCACTCCAGAAAAGAAATCACAAATCCCAAAAAAAAAAATTCTTCTTTAATAACCAGAGGGAGTCCAAATCACAAAGAGATGCTGGAAATTTTCCATAAGTAAAATAGTCATTCAGGGACAAAGAGAAGCCATTTTCCACCGCCCAGACTCAGAGCCAGAAGGAGAGAGTGGTAAAAAAAAATGTTTCAAATCAGCCAGACCTAGATACTTTGTTTCAAAGACAAACCGCAGATCACTTTCCCTTGTTGCAAACAGTCCAGATTAAAGATATCCGCTTCCTCGCAGCGAGGAGCCATTCTTAAGTGCCGCTTTAGTCCGAGGGGGGGTTTAACAAGCAGACACCCCCCTCCAAGTTCTTTCAGCCCAGGCTGACAGCAAAAAAAAAAATGTTTAAAACCACTCACTTTCACCCTCGCAGCCGAAGCCCCGGGAAGCCTTCCGACTCAGACGGCCAGCTCTCTCCATGTTTTCAAAACGATGCCGCCCGCCATTGGCGAAGGGGAAACCCCCCGCAGCATGTCCTCCTCCACCTAAGCCGAAGACAAGGGTCGCTTCCCAGCTGCTGCTGGGGGAGGACGACCCAGGCAAGCCGGCTTTACGGAAGACCCCCAAAAACGGGGCGTCTCGCCCCCGTGGGGGGACAGGAAAAGAAACAAAGCGGTGAGCGAGCCCTAGGCTCGCCCGTCGCCGCTGGAGCCGGAACCGGAAGTCCATTTGTCAGCAATGCTTTAATACGGATTCCTGCACTGAGCCAACCTCGTGGCCCTCCTCACCTCTAGCATCTTATCTGTGTGGGAAGGGCTCAACAAGTTGTAGAATCCTAGACTGTGTTCAGAAAAACCCTGCTTGAAGGAAACTGTGGTTTGTGTGAACTCAAGAAGAATGCAGAACCCAGCAATTCCTGGACAACTGACTTGAACTGACATCCATCTATGGCAGGGATGTCCAAACTTGGGAACTTTAAGACTTGTGGACTTCAACTCCCAGAATTCCCCAGCCAGCTGGCTGGGGAATTCTGGGAGTTGAAGTCCACAAGTCTTAAAGTTCCCAAGTTTGGACACCCCTGATCTATGGAAAGAGCCATTTCTGTTTACTTCAACATTACACAGCAGTGTAATTTTGGGCAGAGATCAAAGTTAAAGTTGCTGGCTCTTTCCCCACGGTTGTTAAAACCACCGAGAGTCGTAATACTTTGCAGATCCATGAAATATCTAAAGTTACCTACCCTCCATTTTTGAAATAAAAGAACATCTTTTCCCATCTCACTCTTGATATTGTACTGGCTGGGTAGCAGTTTCACTAATATTTACCCTACCAGTGCTTTTATTATTGTTGCTGTTATAGTTACTACAAACTAAACTTTGCTACCCCAAATTTACTCTGTTTCTCCGAAAATAAGACCTCCCCGAATAATAAGTCCAATCGGACTTTTGGGTGCATGCAATATAATAAGCCCTTTCCCCCCAAAATAAGACCTCCCTGGATAATAAGCCCAATTATTAAGCCCAATTATAAGTTCCATCGCTGGCTATCGGGGGCGAGTCATTAGCCCCCGCGGAAAGGGCTCGCAACTTGGGTGTCATCCTGGACTCGTGGCTGTCCTTGGATGACCATGTGACGGCCGTGGCCAGGGGGGCTCTTTATCAGGTTCGCTTGATACGCCAGTTGCGCCCCTTTCTAGATCGGGATACCCTTCGCACAGTCACTCAAGCCCTCGTGACATCCCGCCTAGACTACTGCAATGCTCTCTACATGGGGCTCTCCTTGAGGTGCACCTGAAGGTTACAGCTAGTACAGAATGCAGCCACGTGGGGGATTTTGGGAGTTTTTCGATACTCCCATGTAACACTTCTCCTGCGCGAGCTGCACTGGCTGCCTGTGGCCTTCCGGGTGCGCTTCAAGATACTAATAACCATCTTTAAAGCGCTGCATGGCACGGGAGCTGGGTATTTGAGAGACCGCCTCCTACCACATACCTCCCTCCGTCCTGTCCGCTCGCACAGGGAGGGCCTCCTCAGGGTGCCGTCTGCCGGCCAATGCCAGCTGGCGACCCCCAGGGGAAGGGCCTTCTCTGTGGTGGGTCCGGCTCTCTGGAACGACTTACCCCCCAACATTCGTACCATCACGGACCTGCGCCTCTTCCGCCGGGAGCTTTTTAAAATTTAATTTATTTAAATTTATACCCCGCCCTTCTCCTAAAAAAGGACCCAGGACGGCTTAAAACTCACTTTTTCCATCTGGCTGGCCTGGCTTAGATTTTAAATAACAAATTGTTAGGGATTTTAGTAAGGGATTTTAGATGGGTTTTAAAGATGCTTTTAGCACGGGTTTAAATTTAATATATTTTTATTGTATTTATATTGTATTTTTGTATTGTTTTTAATATTTACCTGTGCCCCGTCCTGAGTCCCTTCGGGGAGATAGGGCGGTATACAAATCCGAGAATAAATAAATAAATAAATAAATAAATAAATAAATAAATAAATAAATAAATAAATAAATAAATAAACAAATAAATAAATAAATAAATAAATAAATTGGACTTTTGGCCGCATGCACTAAAATAAGCCCTTCCCCCAAAATAAGACCTCCCTGGATAATAAGCCCCAATTGGGCTATTGCGTGCATGTGCTAAAATAAGCCCTTCCCCCAAAATAAGACCTCCCTGGATAATAAGCCCCAATTGGGCTATTGCGTGCATGTGCTAAAATAAGCCCTCCCCCCAAAATAAGATCTCCCTGGATAATAAGCCCCAATTGGGCTATTGCGTGCATGTGCTAAAATAAGCCCACCCCTCAAAATAAGACCTCCCCGAATAATAAGTCCAATCGGACCTTTGGGCGCATGCACTACAATAAGTCCTTCCCCCAAAAATAAGACCTCCCTGGATAATAAGCCCAATTGGACTTTGGGGCGCATGCTCTAAAATAAGCCCTCCCCCCAAAATAAGCCCTCTCCTAAAATATTTAAACGCATGCACAGTCGGTCCCTGCCATTTCCCGAGAGAGGAAGGGAGGGGGGGAATATGCTACATGGTCCCTGCATGCACATGCCATCCACATGGAAGGGCCTCGCGGAGGCCGCTGTTGCAAACCCTAGCTTGTTCTAGCAGTAGGCCCAGCGAGCGATGCTCGGGCTGTCAAGGGCATCAATGGCTATCATGATGGATGCCTAAGGACACCCTCCGGGTTGGAGAGATAGGCAGGATATCTCTCAATGCCATTTGCAGGGAATCATAAGCAGGTGAAGACATCTGCTTGGGAAGACCCTGAAGCAAATGGGGAGCCACTGTGTGAGACAGAAGGCTGGACTGGATGGGCTGTGGCCTGTTCCAGCAAGGCTGTTCTTATGTTCTTATGTTCCCCTTCTGCAACCTTCTGACAAGCCAAGTCAATGGGAAAGCCAGCTTCACTTAACGACTGTGTTCCTAATTGAACAGGGAGGATGGAAATTAAAATAGCGACAGGCTTTCTGGATATCCCTGGATTTTTCATGGCACTAAGCAAAAAGTTTCCAGGAAGGTTAAAATAGCCAACCGTGGACGACAGGAATAATAATCATTTCATGGCTTCTAAATAAGGAGAGAAAAAAAAAGGTAGGAGAATTAGGAGGGAAGCTGCCCCATTGGATTAGAATTTGGGATTTGGGGATTCCTTCAAAGAGGCAAGCTCCGGGAAAGTGATGGAACCACATTGCCCTCTAGTGTTGAAAGTATACAATTGCAGCGTTAAAAAAAACTGGGTAAGCGGGAGAAATTTGTTGAGTTTTGCCCCATTTTTATGACTTTTCTGATCACATAAATAAATCAACGAGTCTCTCTCTCTCTCTCTTTCTCTCTTCCGATCTCCGCACCACTACTGACCTACGCTTCTTCCATCGGATGCTCAAGACGCATTTCTTCCATCTGGCCGGCTTGGCATAGATTAAGGGTTTTTAGAGTTAATATTTTAATGGTCTTAATTTTCTTAGCACAGATTTTATTATTTAATTCGATTTTAGATTATATGTATGTATTGTGGTTTTTAGTTTTCTGTGCACCACCCTGAGTCCTACCACGGAGAATAGGGCGGTATATAAATCCGATAAATAAAATAAATAATAAATACTTGAAAAACGGTCCCTATCCAACCAAATGAAATTGAATGTGGAGGAAAGCGAGGTTTTACATCTGGGCAGGAAAAAAAAGCCAGAGGTACAAGTACAGATTAGATGAGACCTGGCTATAAAACTGTAACTGTGAGAGGGACTTTGGAGTCCTAACGAACCATTAGTTAAACATGAGCTAGTTGTGTGCAGCGGCAGCCGAAAAAGCGAATACGATCCTTGGTTGTGTAAACAGAGGCATAGAATCAAAATCACGTGAAGTCTTAAGACCGCTTTATCAGTAAGCTCACTCCTGGAATCACTGCATCCAGTTTTGGTCACCGCATTACGAAAAAGATGTTGGGACTTTGGAAAACAGTCAAAAAAAAGAGCAAGATGGTTAACGGCCTGGAGACAAAAACATATGAAGAACAGTTGCAGGAATTGGGTTTGGCTAGCCCCGCCTCGAGTCCCTTCGGGGAGAGAGAGCGGGTTATAAATTAAAATTATTATTATTATTATTATTATTAGTCTAGCGAACTTCTACCTACCTACCAAAAGCACGTAAAAAATGCAAGTAGAAAAATAGGGACCACCTTTGGTGGGAAGGGAACAGCGTTCCGTGCACCTTCGGTGTTGAGTCATGCCGGCCACATGACCCCGGAGACGTCTTCGGACAGCGCTGGCTCTTCGGCTTTGAAACAGAGATGAACACCGCCCCCTAGAGTCTGGAACGACTAGCACATATGTGCGAGGGGAATGTTTATCTTTAGTCTAGAGAAAAGAAGGACTAGGGGAGACATGATAGCAGCCTTCCAATATCTCAGGGGGTTGCCACAAAGAAGAGGGAGTCAAGCTCTTCTCCAAGGCACCTGAGGACAGGCCAAGAAGCAATGGGTGGAAACTAATCAAGGAGAGAAGCAACCTGGAATGAAGGAGAAACTTCCTAAGAGTGAGGACAATTAACCAGTGGAACAATTTTGCCTCCCGAAGTTGTGGGTGTTTCATCACTGGAGGTTTTTAAGAAGAGACTGGAGAGACAGTTGTTCGGAATGGTATAGAATCTCCTGCTTGACCAGGGGGCTGGACTAGGAGACCTCCAAGGTGCCTCTTGGCTCCCTTCTGATTTGTTAAGTGAATCCCTGCAGTTGTTAAATTAGTAACATGGTTGCTTGTCAGAAGCTCACAAAAGGGTTTAGGGCAGGGGTCTCCAACCTTGGCAACTTTAAGATTTGTGGACTTCAACTCCCAGAATGCCTCAGCCAGCTTTGCTGGCTGAGGCATTCTGGGAGTTGAAGTCCACAAATCTTAAAGTTGCCAAGGTTGGAGACCCCTAGGTTAGGGCCCCGGGATACTGCAACCGTCATAAGTACATGCCAGTTGCCAAGCACCTGAATTGTGATCACGAGACTGAGGATACTGCAATGGTCGTAAGTGTGGAAAAGCATGAGGACACTTCCCCCCCCCCGCCCCCGGTGCTGTTTGTAACGTTGCCCATTCACTAAACGAATGGTTGTAAGTCGAGAGTTACCTGTAGTTCTTTTATGGTTCCCAATCTGGCACCCAGTAAATGAAGGAAACTATAAATCCCATTCTATCTGCACCCGTTTGGCGTCCAATACAGATAGCCCTCAATGTATGCCTGTAATTTGAGCCCAGGATTATGGTTGTGCAAGCCATTAAATGGGTCATCACGTAATCGAACTGATTTTATGGCATTTTGGGGGCAGCTCTTTAGTGAACCTGGCAGTCACTGAGCAAATACCAGAGTCATTAAATGAATCCATTGTCTGGGTATATATATATATATATTTTGCAGAAACTGTAAATAAACTCCAGTTTCCAGAAAAAATACATAATTTTAATTTTTTAATTTTAATTAATTAATGAATTAATACTTAATTAATTAATTTTTTAATTTATTGAATTTCTAAACCGCCCCCTGTCCCCGAAGGGACTCGGGGCGGTGTACAGGAAATTAAGAACATCTAAAACATAACAATACATAAATATTTAAAACCAAATTAAATATTTAACCCTGTACTAAACTTTTGTAAAAAACTTTTAAAACTGTTCCCATTAAAACCCGATTAAAACAATTTGCGCTTCAGACTGGGGCAAGGAGCATGAATTAGGCCAGGCCGGCCTGATGGAAAAAGTGGGTCTTTAATTTTTGGCGGAAGGAGCGGAGGTCCGTGGTAATTCTAATTTCGGGGGGAAGGTCGTTCCAGAGGGTCGGGCCCACCACAGAGAAGGCCCTTCCCCTGGGCGTCGCTCGCTGGCATTGCCTAGTGGACGGCACCCGGAGAAGTCCCTCTCTGTGGGAGCGAATCGGTCGAAGGGATGTATGTATACATACAGTAATATGTGTCTGTGGGACTCCATGCCAGAAACCTTATTTCCCCCCCCCCTGAAGACTGTAGAAAAATCCCTAAAGTTTGAGTAAGTCATTTGGAGTTTCTTTCTTTCTTTTTTTCTTTCCTCTTTCTGTTGGAAAATCTGTCACTTTGAACTGGAACTCAGCTTCAAAAAAAAAAAAGACGAGAACATGTGCACGCAAACCCATATTACAGGTAGTCTTGCAGGAACTGGGTACGTCTAGTTTAATAAAAAGAAGGACCAGGGGAGACATGATAGCAGCCTTCCAATATCTCAGAGGCTAAAGAAGAGGGAGTCAAGCTATTCTCCAAGGCACCTGAGGGCAGGACAAGAAGCAATGGGTGGAAACTAATCAAGGAGAGAAGCAACTTAGAACTGAGGAGAAATTTCCTGACAGTGAGAACAATGAATCAGTGGAACTCCTTGCCTCCAGAAGTTGTGAATGCCCCAACACTGGAAGTCTTTAAGAAGATGTTGGAGAGCCATTTGTCTGAAACGGTATAGGGTTTCCTGCCTAGGCAGGGGGTTGGACTAGATGACCTCCAAGGTCCCTTCCAACTCTGCTATTGTATTGTATTGTATTAGTCCTCGACTTACAACCACAACCGAGCCCAACATTTCTGTTGCTCAGTGAGATATTTGCAAAGTGAGCTTTGCCTCCTGTTACGACTTTTCTTAATACAATAATACAATAGCAGAGTTGGAAGGGACCTTGGAGGTCATCTAGTCCAACCCCCTCTCTAAGCAGGAAGCCCTATAACCGTTTCAGACAAATGGCTACCCAACCATTTCTTGAAGACTTCCACGTCTGGAGGCAACTTCTGTTCCACTGATTCATTGTTCTCACTGCCAGGAAATTTCTCCCAAGTTGCTTCTCTCCTTGTTTAGTTTCCACCCATTGCTTCTTGTCCTGCCTTCTGATGCTTTGGAGAATAGCTTGACTCCCTCTTCTTTGGGGCAGCCCCTCCAATACTGGAAGATTGCAGTTGTTCAGTGAATCACTGCAGATCTTAAGTGAGTCACGCAGATGTTGAGTGAATCTGGTTTCCCCGTTGACTTGGCTTGTCAGAAGGTCGCACAAGGGGATCACGTGACCGTCATAAATACGAGTCAGTTGCCATCCGTCTGAATTTTGATCCCGTGTCCATGGGAATGCTGTCATGGTTATGAGAAAATAGTCCCTTTTATCAGGGATGCTTTAATTTCAAACAGTTGCTAAACGAACTGCGGTAACTTAAGGACCGCCTGTCCTTCGTCTGAAGTTCACACTCATCCACCCCCCCACCCCATGTCAATTAAATCTTGGCCCGCTAAAGTTGGCCAGCAGAATGCCTTTTAAAAACTTTATGCTCTTTATTCGAAGGACTACTGTTCGCACGGCAATATTGACAACGGACAAAATTCCAAAGCTGACATGCTAAGCGAAAATTTACATTTCCTCCCCCCAAATCTTAAAGAGGCGAGACGTTTGAACTCTGGTGCTGGAGGAGAAGACTTCTGCCCTGAGTCCCTTGGACTGCAAGGCCATCCAACCGGTCAGTCCTAGAGAAGATCCACCCTGACTGCTATTTAGAAGGCCAGATCCTGAAGAGGAAACTCAGGTACTTTGGCCACCTGATGAGAAGGAAGAAGGACTCCCTGGAGAAGAGCCTCATGCTGGGAACGACGGAGGGCAAAAGAAGAAGAAGGGGACGGCAGAGAAGGAGGTGGCTGGATGGAGCCACCAAAGCAGCAGGCGTGAGCTTCAATGGACTCCAGAGGATGGGAGAGGACAGGAAGGCCTGGAGGAACGTTGTCCATGGGGTCGCGATGGGTCGGGCACAGGGGTGGGTTTCTCAGGGCTCGCGGGGGTTCTCGCGAGCCCTTTCGTCAAATTTTCAGAACCCCATCGATCCCTTTGGACCGTGGACCCGGAAGTTATTTATTATTCAGCGTTTTTCCTACCCGCCTGCCCTTCCAGGAATACGAACTCTCTCACCTTAACTCTTTGGAGGGGATTAGTCTGGCTGACTTGGAGGGGCCCTGCCGGCTAGGCGCGGCAGAACAGCGCGCTAGGGTGCGCGAACCCCCCCCGCCCCCTGCCAGTCGCGCTAACAGGGAAAGTTTTGCCGCGACTGTGGGGGGGGGGGTTCGCGCAGCGTAGCGCGCTGTTCCTAGCCGGCAGCCTTTGAAGCCTTTGCTTCAAAAGCCTTTGCTCGCTCGCTTGCTCACCCATCGGACGCCAGGTTCCTTCGTCCGGTGGATGGGTGAGAGAGGCTGAGGAGGCTTGGGTGGGTGGGGGGAGACAGACAGAGAGAGAGAGGCACAGACACACAGAGAGACAGGGAGGGAGGGGGGAACCAGAGAGTGACAGACACACACAGAGAGACAGAGAGTGGGAGGGAGGGAGAGAAAGATAGACAGACAGAGAGAAAGAGAGAAAAAGAAAGAGAGACAGAAAGGAAAGAAAGAGAAAAAAGAGAGAGAGAAGGAGAGAAAGAAAAGAGACAGAAAGAGAGAAAGAGAAAGAAAGAGAGAGAGAGAAAGAGAGAAAGAAAGACAGAAGGAAAGAAAGAAAAAGAGAGAGAGAGAGAGAACTTATGACCACAATTAAGCCCAAAAGTTTGGTTGCTAACCAAGACCATTGTTAAATGAATTTCACATTTTCCAAATTGGCCACTCCCACCCGGTCACATGGCCGGCAAGCCACTCCCACAAAGCAGGCCACACCCACAGAACCTGTTCCAAAAATTTTGAAACCCACCCCTGGTCGGGCACGACTTCGCAACTCACAACAACCACAACAAAAGAGGCGAGCTTTTTAGAGCTCCCATCAGCCAAAAAGTTCTCTTAGAACTTCCTAAAGAAGTGAATTCTTGCTGTGCGAAATCCTTCCCGAAGGAGTCTCCCGAAGAAGGATTTTTACCCTGGCCAACACCTGACCTGGCTGAGACCTGAAGTCTTAACGAGATCTGTTTGCAGCGGGTTAGGGGTGTGAGTGTGACTTCTCCGCCGAGTGTAGCTCTCCGTCCACGGTCACCAGACTAACCAAGAGTGGAAACTCCCCCACGGATTCAATGGTGGCCCTCTGATAGGACTTGACACCTAACAAGGTCTCGTAGGTCATGTTCTGAACCCAGAACTGTTGGTTAAATGGGGATTCGGGCCGCGTTTGGGCCAGATCCCAGCAACTGGACCAGATGCAAGGAGGGGCGCTCCAGGGGTCGCCTGGTCCTTGGCTGCTTTTGATCACCAACACCCGGGAGTATTCCACCTCACTCCAAGCCGCCAGGGATTTCTGGAGCTGCTGGCCTTCGGTTTCCCGTGACGCCGTCCCGTTTTTGGTCCCGGGGACGACCGTCTCCAAAGCCTTGGGAGGCTCCGCTGGCCATGGCGGCTTTCCGAGGGAGAGTTCGGGATCCTCAGGTTGAGAAGGAAACACCTGGATGAGGTCACTGATGGTCACTCCCAGGTAAGCCTGGCTCCATTTCTCATTGGCATGAGAAGTGAAGTCCTAAGGGGTGGGGATTGGTGAGGAGAGGAGGGCAGGAGAGAGGTGGGGAGGGGAGGAGGGAGGGGAGGAGGGAGAAGGAATGGGATGTGATGGGAGAAGGGGAGGGGAAGAGGGGAGGGGAGAGAAGAGAAGAAAAGAGGAGAGAAGGGGAGGGAGAAGGGATGGGAGAAGGGGAGGGGAAGAGGGGAGGGGAGAGAAGAAAAGAGGAGAGGGGAGGGAGAAGGGATGGGAGAAGGGGAGGGGAAGAGGGGAGGGGAGAGAAGAAAAGAGGAGAGAAGGGGAGGGAGAAGAGATGGGAGAAGGGGAGGGGAAGAGGGGAGGGGAGAGAAGAAAAGAGGAGAGAAGGGGAGGGAGAAGGGATGGGAGAAGGGGAGGGGAAGAGGGGAGGGGAGAGAAGAAAAGAGGAGAGAAGGGGAGGGAGAAGGGATGGGAGAAGGGGAGGGGAAGAGGGGAGGGGAGAGAAGAAAAGAAGAGAGAAGGGGAGGGAGAAGGGATGGGAGAAGGGGAGGGGAAGAGGGGAGGGGAGAGAAGAAAAGAGGAGAGAAAGGGAGGGAGAAGGGATGGGAGAAGGGGAGGGGAAGAGGGGAGGGGAGAGAAGAAAAGAGGAGAGAAGGGGAGGGAGAAGGGATGGGAGAAGGGGAGGGGAAGAGGGGAGGGGAGAGAAGAAAAGAGGAGAGAAGGGGAGGGAGAAGGGATGGGAGAAGGGGAGGGGAAGAGGGGAGGGGAGAGAAGAAAAGAGGAGAGAAGGGGAGGGAGACGGGATGGGAGAAGGGGAGGGGAAGAGGGGAGGGGAGAGAAGAAAAGAGGAGAGGGGAGGGAGAAGGGATGGGAGAAGGGGAGGGGAAGAGGGGAGGGGAGAGAAGAAAAGAGGAGAGAAGGGGAGGGAGAAGGAATGGGAGAAGGGGTGGGCAGGGGAGAGGAGAGGAGGATGGAGGGGAGGAGTGGAAAGGAATGGGGTGTGATGGGAGAAGGGGAGGGGAAGAGGGGAGGGGAGAGAAGAAAAGAGGAGAGAAGGGGAGGGGAAGAGGGGAGGGGAGAGAAGAAAAGAAGAGAGAAGGGGAGGGAGAAGGGATGGGAGAAGGGGAGGGGAAGAGGGGAGGGGAGAGAAGAAAAGAGGAGAGAAGGGGAGGGAGAAGGGATGGGAGAAGGGGAGGGGAAGAGGGGAGGGGAGAGAAGAAAAGAGGAGAGAAGGGGAGGGAGAAGGGATGGGAGAAGGGGAGGGGAAGAGGGGAGGGGAGAGAAGAAAAGAGGAGAGAAGGGGAGGGAGACGGGATGGGAGAAGGGGAGGGGAAGAGGGGAGGGGAGAGAAGAAAAGAGGAGAGGGGAGGGAGAAGGGATGGGAGAAGGGGAGGGGAAGAGGGGAGGGGAGAGAAGAAAAGAGGAGAGAAGGGGAGGGAGAAGGAATGGGAGAAGGGGTGGGCAGGGAGAGGAGAGGAGGATGGAGGGGAGGGGAGGAGTGGAAAGGAATGGGGTGTGATGGGAGAAGGGGAGGGGAAGAGGGGAGGGGAGAGAAGAAAAGAGGAGAGAAGGGGAGGGGAAGAGGGGAGGGGAGAGAAGAAAAGAAGAGAGAAGGGGAGGGAGAAGGGATGGGAGAAGGGGAGGGGAAGAGGGGAGGGGAGAGAAGAAAAGAGGAGAGAAGGGGAGGGAGAAGGGAGGGAGAAGGGGAGGGGAAGAGGGGAGGGGAGAGAAGAAAAGAGGAGAGAAAGGGAGGGAGAAGGGATGGGAGAAGGGGAGGGGAAGAGGGGAGGGGAGAGAAGAAAAGAGGAGAGAAGGGGAGGGAGAAGGGATGGGAGAAGGGGAGGGGAAGAGGGGAGGGGAGAGAAGAAAAGAGGAGAGAAGGGGAGGGAGAAGGGATGGGAGAAGGGGAGGGGAGAGGGGAGGGGAGAGAAGAAAAGAGGAGAGAAGGGGAGGGAGACGGGATGGGAGAAGGGGAGGGGAAGAGGGGAGGGGAGAGAAGAAAAGAGGAGAGGGGAGGGAGAAGGGATGGGAGAAGGGGAGGGGAAGAGGGGAGGGGAGAGAAGAAAAGAGGAGAGAAGGGGAGGGAGACGGGATGGGAGAACGGGAGGGCAGGGAAGAAGTGAGGAGAGAAGAGAAGAGAAGAGAAGAAGATCATGTTTAACGTGGATATACAGGTAGTCCCACAATTGAGCCCAACATTTCTCTTGTGAAGCGAGACATTTGTTAAGTGAGTTTAGCCCCATTTTACAGCTTTTCTTGCCACAGTTGTTAAGTGAATCACTGCAGTTGATAAGTTAGTCATGCGATTGTAAAGTTGTAAAGAGGACAAGGGGAATCACATGACCTGGGACACTGCAGCCGTCATCAATACGAACCAGGGGCCAAGCATCCAAGGGCAACTCCCGTGACCATGGGAATGCCCCAAGCCATAACTGCCTATAATGTTCCACCTGATCAACATGGTCTCTCATTGTTAAGAGAGGTGATGGTTTTGGGGTCATCCAGCCAGACTGACACCATCCATCTCTGGATAGATGCTGGCAAGCTCAGGCCAAGATCTTAATGGGATGGAATGGCTTAAAGCAATAAAAGAAAACTGAGCATGCCCAGTAGCTCTACAACAGGGGCTACTGGGGAGGCAGAAAAACACGCTGGCTGAAGCATTCTGGGAGTTGAAGTCCACAAATGCCAGCTGAGGTATTCTGGGAATTGAAGTCCACAAATGCCAGCTGAGGCATTCTGGGAGTTGAAGTCCACAAATGCCAGCTGAGGCATTCTGGGAATTAAAGTCCACAAATGCCAGCTGAGGCATTCTGGGAATTAAAGTCCACAAATGCCAGCTGAGGCATTCTGGAAATTGAAGTCCACAAATGCCAGCTGAGGCATTCTGGAAGTTGAAGTCCACAAATGCCAGCTGAGGCATTCTGGGAATTAAAGTCCACAAATGCCAGCTGAGGCATTCTGGGAATTAAAGTCCACAAATGCCAGCTGAGGCATTCTGGGAATTAAAGTCCACAAATGCCAGCTGAGGCATTCTGGAAGTTGAAGTCCACAAATGCCAGCTGAGGCATTCTGGGAATTAAAGTCCACAAATGCCAGCTGAGGCATTCTGGAAGTTGAAGTCCACAAATGCCAGCTGAGGCATTCTGGAAGTTGAAGTCCACAAATGCCAGCTGAGGCATTCTGGGAGTTGAAGTCCACAAATGCCAGCTGAGGCATTCTGGAAGTTGAAGTCCACAAATGCCAGCTGAGGCATTCTGGGAGTTGAAGTCCACAAATGCCAGCTCAGGCATTCTGGGGTTGAAGTCTACAAATGACGCCTGAGACATTTTGACAGTTGAGGTCCACAAAAAATGCCTGAAGCATTCTGGGAATTGAAGTCTACCCATCTTAACATTGAACTCCAGGTTGTCTTTTTTCCTGGGCCTGTCTTTTTTCCTGCCCCTACCACTGAGGCTCACTTACCAGGCACATGTTCTGTGGTATCCAAGTAGCCAAATTGCTTTTTCTTGGATCTGGAATCTGTGGCCATAGATACTTCCGAAGTCTGAAAATTAAAGAGGGAAAACCACAACCTGTAAATAATAAGAACTCAGCAATCAATCCTTTAGCGTTTTGCAAGAACAGCAAGAGGCTCTCAATTATCCATTTGAAAAGTGAAAGGAGATGAATTTCAAAAGAATCAAGATGATAGATTGAAAAAGCAGGATACAGCAGCGTATCAATGCCAGCTTAGTCTTTCTTCTACAGGTAGTCCTGGACTTACGACCGTTTGCTTAGCAACCGTTCAAAGTGATCATAGACCCTAAAAAGGCTATTTGGTTTCAAAGTTATGATATCTGTTATGATAAAGTTATGATATCTTTAGCAAAGCTGGCTGGAGAAGTCTGGGAGCTGAAGTCCTTCAGACTTAAAGTTGCAAAGGTTGGAGACCCCTGCACTAAGCCATGCCCACCAAGCCATACCCACAGAACTGGTAGTAAACATTTTTGAAGTCCACCACTGGGTCACATGATGACCTCTTCACGACCATAATGGCTCAATAATGGTCATAATTCGAGGGCTATATATAGACTTTTAATTCCTTCTAATATAAGCATTGATGATGCATTGCATCATCATTGGGTCCATATTTACAATTAAACGCTTTTCTCTCTGTGCTTTGCATGCTTATTAAATAAAAAAGCCAACAGAGTTCTAGGCTGCATCAACAGAGGGAGAGAATCAAGATCACGTGAAGTCTTAATACCACTTTATAAGGCCTTGGGAAGGCCACACTTGGAATACGGCATCCAGTTTTGGTCACCACGATGTAGAAAAGACGTGGAGACTCTAGAAAGAGTGCAGAGAAGAACAACAAAGATGATTAGGGGACTGGAGACTAAAACATATGAAAAACGGTTGCAGGAACTGGGAATGTCTAGTTTGATGAAAAGAAGGACTAGGGGAGACATGATAGCAGTCTTCCAATATCTCAGGGGTTGCCCCAAAGAAGAGGGAGTCAAACTATTCATAAGAACATAAGAACATAAGAAGAGCCTTGCTGGAACAGGCCACAGCCCCTCCAGTCCAGCATTCTGTCTCACACAGTGGCTCCCCATTTGCTTCAGGGTCTTCCCAAGCAGATGTCTTCACCTGCTTGTGATTCCCTGCAAATGGCATTGAGAGATATCCTGCCTGTCTCTCCATGAACTCCTCTAATCCTTTCTTAAAGGTGTCGAGGCTGACAGCTGTCACCACTTCTTCTGGCAGGGAGTTCCATAGACCAGGGATCCTCTGGGTGAAAAAGTACTTCCTCTTATTTGTTTGAGGTCTAGCTATCAAAAGTTTCATGGAGTGCCCCCTAGTTCTAGTGTTGTGCGATAGGGAAAACAGTTTTTCCTTTTCTACTTTGTCCACACCGTGCATGATTTTATAGACTTCAATCAGGTCACCTCTCAGGCGCCGTCGTTCTAGAGTGAAGAGGCCCAGCCGTTGCAGCCTCAGATGGTAAGGAAGGTGTTCCAGCCCCCTAATCATTCTTCAAAGCAATTGAAGGCAGGAGAAGAGCAACAAAGAAGATTAGGGGACTAGAGAGTGAAACATATGAAGAACGGTTGCAGGAACTGGGTACGTCTAGTTTAATGAAAAGAAGGACCAGGGGAGACATGATAGCAGTCTTCCAATATCTCAGGGGTTGCCACAAAGAAGAGGGAGTCAAGCTATTCCCCAAGGCACCTGAGGGTAAATTGGATTGCAACTCTCATCTTCTCTAGGTGGGTGAGGAGAATTGGAGTTAAGCCTTGAGTAAAAATGGGCTTGTTATTTGTTATCCTCGACTTACAACCAATCATTTAGTCCTCAACTTACAACCATTCTTTTAGTGACCTTTCCAAGTTGCAATGGCAGTGAAAAAAGTGACTTATGACCGGGTTTCACACTTACGACCATCTCCATGATCATGTGATCAAAATTCGGATGCTCGGCAAGTGGCCTATATTTACAATGGTTGCAGCATCCAGGGGGGCCTTCTGACACGTAAAAGTCAATGGGGAAGCCAGATTCACTTAACAACCGGGTTGCTAACTGAACAAGGGCAGCGATTCATTGAACAACTGTATTTTTTTTTTTTTTTTTATTAGATTTATATCCCGCCCTTCTCCAAAGAGGACCCAGGGCAACTGTGGCTAGA